>JAOTOM010001488.1:0-70288 GCA_034440615.1 Ashinkailepas kermadecensis | reverse complement strand
GCACGATCGGCACTGTAAACCATGCCGCCTTGCTAATTGCCACAGGAGCATTTCGCACCTCCCTAGCTGCAAGTCTTTTTGGCACATGCTCATGAAGCGTTGCTTGTCCTGAGAAGATATAAATTTGGATTGTGTTACGCGTGCAGGGTGAGATAGTTCCCTCTGAATCCGGCACACCAAGCCCAGCTTACTTACCATACGCTTGCGCTGTTCCGTAGTGGTCGTGGCGAAATTCCGTCCACTTCTGTGTACAGTCGCGTGAGCTGGCCGAAGGGGCAGTGCGGAAAGATGGATATTTGGAAGTAAAACCAGGCCGGAACTGACACTTACGCAATAACAAGTTATGGATGCGGTATGATCATGATGCATAACGTTCGCAGAATGGTAAATATCACTGCTCGTTTCCCCTTGGCAATTGGTGTAGCTTTTTGTTGACACGACACTATTTGACACCGGAAAAGAATAAATTATCACGGAAATATTTCGGCAGAAAGCCCCAGAACGCATTGACGCCTATCGTGCATGCATTTATACATACACTGACGGGGTTGAAGACTTGTGATGGTGCGGACTGTGCTGTTGTAAGTGACTCCACGACCAGATCGTTTCTGCTACCTCCTCACGCTACAGTTTATATGGCCGCACTTTTGGTAGTCATGAAGGTGTTGTGCGTCATCGAAATAGGGAGTGATGATGACCATTTGCCACTTTCAGACGCTCTATGTGGCCTTCCTGCGATAAAGTCATTTTATCCACACGACCCTATCGTGCAGGATGTTTTATTGCGTCTGGCTGAGCTTAAGCGAGCGGCTAAAATCGTGACGCACTGGATACCTAGTCACGTTGGAATAGTCTGGAACGAGTCGGCGGACGAAGCAGCGAAGCGTGCTGGCCGGAGTCAATACAATCGTGCATTGCCTTTTCAGCAGCACTTCTCAGCCAGACCATTACCTTTTCAGAAAAAGTGACAGCAAGCTTGGGACTCATCGGATGAAAACAAACTAGGAGGCATCAAGCAAAACTGAACCGCTGGGAATCATGATTCAGTATTTCAGGAAAGGAGGACGTGATGCTCGCCAGGATGCGGATAGGTCACACTAATGCCACCCACGGGTGAACACCTGCGTAGTTAGGGCAGACCATCGTGTACACGCTGTGCTAACCCACTGACAATGTGGAATGTCCTTTTGGTGTGTCTCGTTTCATAACACAACGATTGCGGTCCTTTGGACGAGAGGCATCTTCGCTTACGGTGGCAAAGTTTTTAGGTGACGGTCTCGCGTGGTTCAAACCCAACGACTACTCGAGTTTCCCCTCTAAAATACGGATTGCTGTCGTCCACCCAGAGAGATAGCGACGTTGCAGTGCGTTAATGTGCAAGCTGTACCTGACAAGTGTTCCATGGATATTTGGAAGTAAAACCAGACCGGAACTGAAACCTAAGCAAAACGCTATGTTATAGACGCTGTATCATCATTCTGGTAGTGCACCCTAAAGCCCAGCTAATAGAACATAGCAGAAGTGTGCAGAACACCTGCTCTTATAGCTCAATAAAGCACGGCAGCGGGATGCTAGGACAAATGTTCGTAAGAACAAATGTACGTATGGCAGATGTACGTAAGCGCATGTACGTATGCGCAAAAATATGTTTGGCAGATGTACGTAAGTGCCGATGTACGCAAGCGCAGAAGTACTTATGGCGAATGTACGTATGGCAGATGTACGTAAGAGTAATTGTATTCATGGTAAAAGTGCGTAAGCAAATGTATGTAAGCGCAAATGTACATCAGCGCAAAAGTACATATGCGTTCGTGTAAGCGCAAATGTACGTGTAAGCGCAAATGTGCGTATGTACAAATGTACGTAAGCGCAAAAGTAGTAAGCGCAAAAGTACGTATGCGCGAATGTACTTCAGATTTAGTTTCGCAAATTAGCGAGTTGCTCTAATTGGTGTCTCATGCCACATCTGATACTGTCCTGCCATGCATGCGTGGACAGTTGGTGTGACAGCGTGCTTTGTTTTCTGCCAATTGTCGGCGATGAATAACAAAAAGGTAGAACATGCAGGGGCCAATTTCACTAACATCACAAGCTGTGTATTCACACCGAATTTGGTGTGAATACACCTTTAGGCAATCTTCAAGTATTACCGCTCACACATTCTTTATATCAACAAGGTATTTAAGTCACCATCAGCTGACTACCAGTCAGCTGTTGTTGACTTAAATATTAAACAAGATTAAATTTAATATCATTAAATACATCGTATTAAATAAAATATAATATAACAAAGGTGTATTCACACCAAATTCGGTGTGATTACACAGCTTGTGATGTTAGTGAAATTGGCCTCAGGTGTGCGCATCACACAAGAATTTACATGCCCGGGTACCCGGGTACCCGGGTACGGGTACTATTTACATGCCCGGGTAGTAGGCAAAAACTCTGAATAGCGAATTTCCTAGGAAGGCTAAATGTTCATGAAGGATATGTCAGCATATTCAATAAATATACTCGCTGGTATTTACTCGGGTATTCAGGAGTTGGTCAGATTAGTAGGTTGAGGCACACTCGTTAGGATCAAACATTTGTGCTTTCGCCACGGTAAAGTTCGGGCTACCAACTGCAGCATCGTTGAATAATTGTATCTGACCCCTCTGCATAGTACAATTGTCCTTCAAAATGAACATGAAGTCCTGGCTAGGCCTCTCCTAAACTATTACTTAACCACCTCGCTTTGGGGTGGCAGACACTCGTCGCCACCCACTTGGCAGACGGTGGCCAACACAGCATCTGTGGGGTGGCAGGCACTCGTCGCCACCCACTTGGCAGACGGTGGCCAACACAGCATCTGTGGGGTGGCAGGCACTCGTCGCCACCCACTTGGCAGACGGTGGCCAACACAGCATCTGTGGGGTGGCAGACACCTGTCGCCATCCACTTGGCAGACGGTGGCCAACACAGCATCTGTAGGGTGGCAGACACTCGTCGCCACCCACTTGGGAGACGGTGGCCAACACAGCATCTGTGGGGTGGCAGACACTCGTCGCCACCCACTTGGCAGACGGTGGCCAACACAGCATCTGTGGGGTGGCAGACAATCGTCGCCACCCACTTGGCAGACGGCGGGCAAAACAGCATCTGTGGGGTGGCAGACACTCGTCGCCACCCACTTGGCAGACGGTGGCCAATACAGCATCTGTGGGGTGGCAGACACGTCGCCACCCACTTGGCAACGGTGGCTAACACAGCATCTGTGGGGTGGCAGACACCTGTCGCCATCCACTTGGCAGACGGTGGCCAACACAGCATCTGTAGGGTGGCAGACACTCGTCGCCACCCACTTGGGAGACGGTGGCCAAGACAGCATTTGTGGGGTGGCAGACACTCGTCGCCACCCACTTGGCAGACGGTGGCCAACACAGCATCTGTGGGGTGGCAGACACTCGTCGCCACCCACTTGGCAGACGGCGGACAAAACAGCATCTGTGGGGTGGCAGACACTCGTCGCCACCCACTTGGCAGACGGTGGCCAACACAGCATCTGTGGGGTGGCAGACACTCGTCGCCACCCACTTGCAGACGGTGGCCAACACAGCATCTGTGGGGTGGCAGGCACTCGTCGCCACCCACTTGGCGGACGGTGGCCAACACAGCATCTGGGGGTGGCAGGCACTCGTCGCCATCCACTTGGCAGACGGTGGCCAACACAGCATCTGTGGGGTGGCAGACACTCGTCGCCACCCACTTGGCAGACGGTGGCCAACACAGCATCTGTGGGGTGGCAGACACTCGTCGCCACCCACTTGGCAGACGGTGGCCAACACAGCATCTGTGGGGTGGCAGGCACTCGTCGCCACCCACTTGGCAGGCGGTGGCCAACACAGCATCTGTGGGGTGGCAGGCACTCGTCGCCATCCACTTGGCAGACGGTGGCCAACACAGCACCTGTGGGGTGGCAGACACTCGTCGCCACCCACTTGGCAGACGGTGGCCAACACAGCACCTGTGGGGTGGCAGACACTCGTCGCCACCCACTTGGCAGACGGCGGACAAAACAGCAACTGGTCCGCCTGGCGTGTGACGGAGGCACGCTGCTGCTGATGACCATGCTCAGGTGGCAAACTACGGGGTGCGGCCAGCGACAGGGGGCGATCACATCGACCTCGCCGTCGGTCGACCGATCAAACGAACTGGCCGCCGAACATAACGGTAAACACTCTGTTGTTACCGGCCGGCGGTGGTCGATGCGTCCGCTGCAGCACGCAAGCACTGCCTTCCAGGGGGCGGTCGGAAGAGTTGTCCGCCGCAGCCGCAATGTTTCTGGCGGCGTTTGTGGTTGGGGCAGTGTTCCTCGGGACGAAGACTTATCGACATTCGAATATTGACCGAGTCGGTCTATGGAACAGCAGCAGATATTTTCGGCAGCTGTGCCAAAGCACCCTATGAGCTGCTTGAAGCGGACGTACCCGATGACGGTAATTAGCAGTGGAATATACACCAAGAACTGTTTTTCTATGCGGAGAAATTCAGAGGATATGTTATCGAATTCTAACGGGGATTGACAGTTTTGTGAAATGTACTTTCCAGATTATTTTATGACACTAGGATCAAAAATGTCAATGTCCCAGTAATGACATCACGGGCGCACAGGGCTGGTGAGGGGCCCAAGATGCAATGAATAGGCTAACCCCTGCGGTTGGCATGTTCAGGTTTCGTTGCAAAGCATGATCGTCCATACGCTTGTATTTTGAACTTGTATCCCTTGATTGATAGATATTCATCAGAACATTTTCGAAATCGACCATAAATAGTTTGTATCGGGACACACTGCAATAACCACTGGTGACAGTGACCTTGCCTCTTCCTGTTCGTATTTGCTTACCCAATAGCGGACCTCACTTCATCGAAGTTGGCCTGGTTATGGAGTTCTGAACAAGCAAGTCAAACTTTGGGTGTACCAGTACGCTTAATGGTGGCAAAAACATGCAACCAGTATGCATGTTGAACATGCATCCATTCATGGGCGTAAGAACATAGCCAGAGTGGGGTGAGCAAGGGGCATTCACCCCATATTCGCCAATTCTAGCCATTGACTCTGTGGCCCTGACTGGAAATAATTGGTCAACCAATCGCCTTGCCACACAAAAAAGCAATTTTAGGCGTCGCTCTCACGCCCATGCATACATTCATCAGGAAGCCATGCAGCAGAGTTGCGACCAACGTTTCTCAGCATGAATCCTATATTACGGGGGGGGACTTTTCCCCAATTTTGGTTTTATGCGGGATCGGGTTTTCGGAGCGTGTTCGTACGCTGTTCTCAGTTTGTGTCATTCCGTAGCATGCATAGCTTCTACGATCCATAGTTTCGAATATATGTGACCTTTAATCAACAAACGTAACAGCCAATGTTGAAAGACCGGCTAGATGACTTGAGAGACTTAAGTACTTATGCCAACCATAGGCGCGTCCAGAGTGAGCCAGAAGTAGAGTAAAAGGTCTACTGCCTACAATTAATGCGCCTACTATATGCCTACTGTACGCCTACTATATGGTCTACTGCCTATATAAGGTCTACTACCGACTATTTGTGATACTGAGGAACGATAGAGCTACCTGCACGACAATAGGAACTTCGAGAACGTCCTAGATAATATAAAAAGTATGCTTTGTTCAAGAGCAGCTACTGACGATCTTTGAGACAAGGGGTCGAAGGAAGAGAATTATCCGCCTTCTGAATCCTCCATTTCACCTGAGATAACACCGGAAGACTTGGTAGCACTTATTATAATGTTGTTGTGTAGACTATCGGAAATATTGAAACTTTCATTCTTACCAGGGTCGGATGCACATTGCACAGTGGGTGAGATGGGGCTGGGTCTCATTTTACAGGTGCACATGATTATCGAAATTGAAGTTCTTTATTCTTGCATGAGTATCAGGAGGATATTCGATAGACGTTCTGAAAGTTCGTAAATACTATTTTAGTCAGAGGCGACTCCAGGCGAGTTGCTTGGGAGGAACGATGTTACAAAAGCGTGCGCATTCGCGCGCTTTTCATGAATTACGTCGACAGGAGGTATTGTAAGCTGTTTATGTGAGCTCCCGGTTCAAATGGAATTTTCTCATCAATGGATGTTCCAGGTCAGGACAACAGTTGGGAGATATCTTCTCCAAGCTTCGATTCAAGTGCGTAAATTACTGCCTGAGTCCAAGCCTCACAACTTCAGCGAAATCGTTGCCATCTTTGAAAGGTGTTTAGTGTATATCCTACCAAGTACGGCACCGGGAGAAGGATTTTAGGATGAAAGTCTTGCTTGATCGGTATTTCATTTTTGCAACTTGACTACAGCCAAGCATTGCTCAGCCCGCGTTTATATCAAACTATGAGGATAATTCCCAAGCTTGAGTTCCTTGACTCTGCCGATGACCAAATTGTATGAAGAAAGTAATTTTTCCGAAAGGTTCTAAGTAAGACGTACAAGCATTCATCACTGGGAGGGCGATAAGACGGATATTTAACTCCATTATGTACAATACATTGCTTCTCATTTCCGATTCGGTGATTCCGCCATTGCGAAAATATGTTTTTGGCACGCCATGTGCCAATAAGGTCATTATTTCTGCTCGGGACAGCATTAAATTCAAAGTTGCAGGCACCATCAGTAAAATAAACATTCTAAACAATTCCCGAATTGAATATGGTCTGGACGCGTCTCATATTTTTGAAAATACATTTCTTCTGAATTGAGCAGGAAGACCGATTCACTGGCTATGGAAAACCTGAAATGGAGTCAAAAGTGTCCCTCCCCTAGCTGCTTCGGATGGCAGCGTAACCCTCCCGAAATGTTCTATTTCTGGAGTTATGTGGTCCAAACCCATATAGTTGTGTCGAAGTTGCCATGGCTGACTCCGTGAGACTCCGTATGGGGCTTGCGGTGCCCCAGCCTTCCGTGACGTCACCAGACGGCGGCGCCACCGCCTCAGACTGAGATCAACATGCTATGGTTAATGTGCGCGTCAAATATGTCGCTGGATAGTAAAGCTGGTTCTTCACAGTTAATTTTAGTCGAATGGTTTCAGTGGGAGATGTGCTCCTTTGGTCTGGTTTTCAATATATACATGCATATGCAAGATATCTATATTTCATGCTTGATGTGTAATTAGGGCGTTTGATGTATACAGTATACTGCGGTGCAATCCTGCTCGGTTGGTTCCGACAACACAGCGATCTTCGGTAATACCAGGGTGTTCAATATGGCGGCGAAATTCAAGCCCTTCGCATCCAATCAGCCACCGGGGTTCAATCTGAAAAGGCTGCCGCATATCTTAATTAAATTTGATTTGATCTGCTGGTAATTTCCTATTCCCAGCCGGCTATGGTCGGTGGCTGGGGCAGACGGGCCGCAAAAGCGACACTAGTGGCTCAGTGAGAAGATGGGTGAATGCAAGAATGGCCTTTTCGTGGGAGCTATGAAAGGACATTATGAACCCAGAGCGGCATCTCATTTACCCGAACACCCTGCGAAGAGAAAGCTGCAATATGCAATATTTGCAGATGACCATTAAACCGTTTGCCTCTGGTAGAATGAAAGATACCACATCTTAATGAACCACCGCTGTGTCTATCTTAATCAACATTTTAAAACTTCAAATATGTGTGTGTTGCAATTCTTCGGAAGTAATAATGTCCCGAACACATTTTTGGTGACTGCTCTGCATTATAGCTCTGCCTCTAGCGTTGGTCAAACTCGCGGTGACCCCAGACCAATCTTTGGTCACTCCCGACATCAGATCTTTTGAACATCTGTCGTCTATTTCACGTGCGAAAAGCTTATTTCTGTGGTTCTGATGGTGTGTGTCAGCCTATAAATAGACCCAGAGATGCACGCGCGAGGCTAGGCTGGCTCCTGCGACCTTCCTCCTATCTAAGGGTGGATCAGGCCATTTCACCACCCCACCAAGCACTAGACATGTGTGTAGTCACGACTAACTACTGAGGTAGGCTGAACAATTATCCCAACACGACTTTGCTTCAACCTGGACCATGGTTTGCAGACCGACCAGCTGCGTCATCTCAGTCATATTTACATTGCACAGTCGATGTCTTTGAATGTTCACGAAATTCTACCCAAATGGAATTCGCAGCTCTGAAACTTCTAGCATATTGTGTATTGCTGGCCTGTTTTTCCGTGTTGCATTCATTGCTTCTTCGTGCTGTGAGCGTATAAGCTTGCCAAACGTGGAGCGAAATCTCATGGCAATAACGAGACGGCACCCAGACCCAAGGGATCTAGGTGCTCCCAGGTGCCATCACCATCTTCCCAGTATTTATTTCCACCTACAACTTGGCGAGAATCTCGTCTCCTTTCAGGATAATTGGTCACATTGAACATTGAACACTCTTCTAGTGCAATATATAGAGTGCACAACTAAGGCTATCAAAATTACGTGGCCTAAGTCCAGATACAAAGTAAAAGTTCGCCTAGGTTGCGAAAGAAAATTTCCAACCGCACGGACAATTGCGCTCCAGGCCAGCAACAAATCCTCTACCAGGCAGAGCATACCCTGATTGATTAATTTCCTTTTTGTCACGCCACATCTGAAAACATCAGAAGCCTTAGCGCAATATTTGCCCAATGTACCCCAAGGGGATGCTAGATTAAACTCTCCCAGTATCATAACGTTTCACCCAACATGCTTAAAATTAGTAGAGTATCCCGGCGACCCACTGAGATTTCACTATTTTATATTCGAGATGCTTGAGAAGATGCATGTGGTTCAACAGGCCTTGACCTGCCCGTCAAGTCTGCAACAGGGCATTCCACTGGTGTGTTATGAATATGTATCGGGGCCGACGGCCACACTTAATTAGAAGTAGCGAACTTAGAAAATGTGATCCGTAAGATGAATAAGTAAAGGCAAGTCAGGCGACGTCTAGGCAATCTTAGCAAAGCTCCCAGGGGGATCCTTTGGAAGGCTCTGCATAAGAGTGGGCCAGGTATTTCCCTCGGAAGTACAATATAACTGGCATTACTTCAGCGCGCACCACAGTTCTGGTGGGTTTTCTGTCCTGCCGGTGACTCATTTGGAGATATATGAACCCAATACATCTCTAGATGTAATACATTAAAGCACCTAAGCACAAAAAAGATCATACCGACTCCGTGGTATTGTTGACGAGAGAGAAAATCCTATCGCGGGACGGAGTGGGGGCAGGAAGAAATTAATGAGATGTGTCCCCTGAGGGATTCGTATAGTGGCATTGCATTATTCCACCTTCATTTGCGGGTGCATTGTTTACAGAGAAGGGCCGGAAAAGTCTGACGCATTGTCACGTATTGAGCCGTGGTATCCACCACATCAAATTACCATCATTGACTCAACACGTGCGACGCCCTCATTACACATGCTGTAATATGATAGCTAGGCCAGCACCGGACCGCATCATCCGCCAGCACCGGAGCGAGTCATCCACCAGCACCGGAGCGAGTCATCCACCAACACCGGACCGAGTCATCCACCAGCACCGGACCGAGTCATCCACCAACACCGGGCCGTGTCATCCACCAGCACCGGGCCGTGCAATCCACCAGCACCGGACCGTGTCATCCACCAGTACCGGGCCGTGTCATCCACCAGCACCGGACCGTGTCATCCACCAGTACCGGGCCGCGTCATCTACCAGCACCGGGCCGTGTCATCCACCAGCATCGGGCCGTGTCATCCACCAGCACCGGACCGAGTCATCCACCAACACCGGGCCGTGTCATCCACCAGCATCGGGCCGTGTCATCCACCAGCACCGGACCGAGTCATCCACCAACACCGGGCCGTATCATAACAGCATCGGGCCGTGTCATCCACCAGCATCGGGCCGTATCATCCACCAATGCCGGACTCTACCATCCACCAATGCCGGACTGTATCATCCACCAGCACCGGACCGTATCATCCACCGCTCTTCTAAAACGGCAGGATATTGTGTGATGCATGCGCACCGGAAGCCGTCTCTAATACCTTAGAATGTGCTCGCACCCGGGAACAAAACATGTTCGGCACGAGTTCCTAAGAGCTTTAATCGCGGTAATTACATTGGGGGATATTGGAATTTAATGCGAGTAGTTTCTACAGCCTAGTGCTTCCTAACCTTCTTTAGGGTTATTTTTCCTTTCACTCCGTAGACATGGCATCCCCTCCACGTTAAACATAGCATGCGGTAAGTGCTATAACTTTCTCGCCTTTATTTCCTTGAGTGACGTAAGTCGCCCACTCTGGGTGGGACGCCCTGGTCCAGGATATCGATGCTGTGTTGCAGCACTGCTGACGTTTGGTAGAACTACTGCTGTGTTCAAAAAAGTGCAATGCGACACAGTCTGCCCCAGATGTAGATGTTGTGTCGCAGCACTTCTGACGTTCGGCAGAACTACTGCTGCGTTCAAAAAGGTGCAATGCGGCACAGTCTGTCCTTGATGTGGATGCTGTGCCGGAAGGACCGACAGCATGCGGGGTAGTATAACCAAAGCTCTCATAGCAATATGCTATGCGTTGTGATATTATTTCTTTCACCCGGGTTGATCATTTTGAATTTACTTACAGATCCAGCTGTTTGATTCTGACTAGTTTTGAATAGAGGAAATTGGCGCAGGCGACTACAAATGCTCCATGTGGTCATACTATAAAATGTGAACAGCTTGTGTGTGTCGTGTGTATTGGCCTCAGCAAATTAAGGTGAACGGAATTACTGGAATAATGTGTGCTTGGTTCTCGGGGAAATGTCCATTTTTCCTGGCTGAGCTGTTCCTGGGTGAGTGGTAAGAGGGCTGGGAGCACGGGACAGGAAGGACATGGCCCGAACGCTGCCTACCTCGGATCTGCCAATGTCTGCCCTTATTAACCTACACTTCCAACATAAGCACGTCTGGTTCCGTGTCATACAGCGTGGGCTTCACTTTGCATCTGATCTTTAACATCATCACCAGCCTACTTAAGAGTTCATGGTCCAACTGTGCAGGCATTGAGCTTGGTGCGCTTCAGACGGGACCGGCGACACGATCAGCTGAACCACATGTGCGTTATGACGTCTTGCCTTGCCTTGCCACCCACGTCTTGCACGTGGGTGCTTCTGCTCCGGAAGTCCAGAAGGCAAGATAACTGACTTCTTCTGTGCAGAAATGATCACGTGCTGTGCTGAAGCTGGGCATATGGTGCGAACGTATTCTGTTTGCAAAGGCTTCGGCCGGGCGGTCGCACTGTTTTCACTCACACCATCAGCGGCCTATCGGCGGTAGGGTGAGTACGCTTGCCGGCGGGCTGTAAACACGCCATGTGTTGATGTTACCCGGCGTACGAGCTAACAAGCCCAGGCAAATTTTCGGCTGCCGACACACGGAAAGCTGCGCAAGAACACCGGCTCTGAGCTTCCGTGACGAGCGGTAACGCGCGGCAGTGATTAGATTGTCGCACAGGACGCCTATCGATAATGCCGCGGGGCCGGGTCGTGCTATCGGCACCGGCCACGTCATAACCGACCGCGCCGGAGTTAAATCTCCAGAACTGGCGCGATTTCCGCTCACTGCTGGCTAACGCTTGATAGCGAGGAGCAGGAGCACCGTGTTGGCCACCTAAAGCGCCAACTGGATATGTTACGACTTGAGCAGCGGCGCGTTCATCTTGGCTGCAGCCAGGGTTTCTAGAAGTGGTGTAGATAGGGACGAATCGGGAGGTCGTCATTTAATCCACATGCCGAACTTATTAGCACATTGTGTTTGCATTCACGAGCTAAATTCTGGATTGTTCCTTGTTCTTACAAGAACAAGGTCAAGTTAATACATCACTCACTGCTCTGCCCTCGTCGCGACCGGTCGTGTTTTTGCGCTCCCGTGACGAGAGAAAACCGTGAGTAAAAGATTGGGCACAGGTGGTTAGTGGAGGGAGGATTTGTTCTATTGTAGGCCTAGGTGAAGAAGGAGCGGTTATATTGTTTAAATTTAGTATATTAGACTTATCCTAGGTATTCTAAGCTTCTATAATTATCGATCGGCCACGTGGACGTTTGTAGACGGGTAGAGCGGCCACGTGGCTTAGGGTTCTGTTAGCATAGAGGAATAAGTTTGTGTCTGCTTGGTGTTTTAGTTGAAGATTAAAATAGTGAGCTTAACTTACACTAGGTAGCTTCTAGAATTATCGATCGGCTACGTGGACGCTTTGTAGATGGGTGGCGCGGCCTCGTGGCTTAGGTTTCTGTAGTGCAGAGGAATAAGTTTGTTTTTTTGGTGGTTAAGTTTAAAATACAGTTGAAGACTAAAATAGTGTGCTTAAATTACACTAGGTATATCTTCTTGTTCTGGTGTTATTGTATAGGTATCTAGGTTTTTGATTATATTAGTGTTTAGTTTGGTTTAGTTGGAGTTTGCAGCTGGTGGTAGGCATTTAGCAAGTACTTCTGTGCATATATTTGCATAGTTTTATCTCATAAGTTTCTTTTTAACAAGCAGAATTTTAGCTTCTAGAATTATCGATCGGCCACGTGGACGCTTTGTAGACGGGTGGAGCGGCCACGTGGCTTAGGTTTCTGTTAGCATAGAGGAATAAGTCTGTGTCCGCTTGTTGTTTAAGTTTAAGATAGACTTTAAGATTAAAATAGTGAGCTTAAATTACACTAGGTAGCTTCTAGAATTATCGATCAGCCACGTGAACGCTTTGTACACGGGTGGCGAGGTCTCGTGGCTTAGGTTTCTGTAGTGTAGAGGAATAAGTCAGTGTCTTTTTTGGTGTTTAAGTTTAAGATAGAGCTTAGGACTAAAATAGTGAGCTTAAATTACCACTAAGTATATTTTCAATATACTGGTGTAATTGCAAAGGTATCTAGGCTTTTTTAATTTTAGTTTGGTTTAGTTGGAGTTTGTAGCTGGTGAGTCGGGATAACTTTATTTAAAAAAAAAAAAAACAAGGTGACTGTGGGAAGTGTAAGTGTATGGTAGTCATTGGGGACGAGTAAGAAAGTAGATATGTTAGCAAGGGAGGTGGAACGTCTGAAGTGTTTGGTGGCAGGGCCCACCATAGGAAATGTCAGCCAGGTGCAGGAGTCTAGGAGTGATAGGGGTGGAGATAGTATGGACCATGATAGTAGAGAGTGGAAAGTAGCTAGACGCCAGAGTACGAGACTAGCTTTAAGGAAAATTGACAAAGGCATTGAAACTAATAATAGATTTGAGGTACTGCAAGAGAGAGATAGTAATGCTGCTAAGGAGGAAGGTAGGAACGACCAGGCAGCTGATGATAGAGAGGGGGAAGTTTTAGTTATAGGGGACTCAAGAGTGAGGTACATGGACCGTACTTTTTGTAGCAGGAACCCCAACAAACGGACTCGTGTTTGCTACCCAGGGGCCCAGGTAAAGGATGTTGGTGATAGGATAGAAGGAGTGATGAAGGGTAGTGGAGAGAGCACAACAGTAATTGTGCAGGTTGGTGTAAATGATGTAGGAAAAGCAAAAACAGAGGAAACAATACAAGAGTATAGGGCTTTGATAGGTAGGTTAGCTGTGAGTAGGAAACGAGGAATGGTAACATCCATCCTCCCTATGGTTAACGCAAGCATAGAGTGGTACTCGAGGGCCATTGGGCTGAATACCAGGGTGGCCAAGATTTGTAAGGTACTTGGGGTGGGGTTCTTGGATTTGTGGGGGGATTTCTGGGGGATGACTGAAATGTTTGCATTAGATGGGTTACATTTGAGCAAGAGAGGAGTTGAATTGCTCAGCAATAGGTATGAGGAGGCTCTCATTAGGAAACAGGGAAACTAGGCAGGTCATGTGGGGATGTAGCTGACGGAGAGAGAAGTCTTGCAAACACCTCACAGTCAGCAAATAGGGGTAGCAGTAGATCAAGGGGGCAGAGTGGTAGCTCATCCAGAGATGATAGAGCACTCAACATGAAAAAGCCAAAGAGGGTTATGGAACTTTTGTTAAGTGTATGATGCTTAATGCTCAGAGCATTCGATCCAAATTTGATGAGTTCAAGTGTTATGTTGCTGAGGAGAAACCAGATTTTGTTTGCATTACTGAGGCATGGGTCAGTGAGGGATATTTTGGGGATAACTTGCAGGACTATGAGATCCAGGGATACAATATGTTTTCATGCAATAGGGGTCCAGCAGTGGAAGGGGGTGGTGTAATGCTCTATGTGAATAACTTATACAGTTCTCAGAAAGTAGCAGATGGGGTACAAAATGTGTCTGTGGAGTCCATTTGGCTTGATGTTGCTGTGGGAAGAGGCAACAACAAACTGAGGATTGGAGCTTTGTATCGATCAGGAACCTTGCCACATTCTCAGCAACTGGAGCTCGATAAGGTGATTTGTGAGGAAATCAGTAGAAACTTTCAGAGGAAATTCCTTATTCTTGGTGACTTTAATCTAAAAAGGATATGAAAATGTTGGTGTTGGCTCCCCATCATGTAAACTGTTTAGGAAATGCCTTGAAGAGGACTTGTTCTTACACCAGTTTGTAATGGAACCAACCAGGCAGGGCTCATTCTTGGACCTTGTCTTCTCAGATTTAAATGATTTAGTTCAAGACTTGACTGTAGGAGAAACTCTGGGAAGAAGTGACCATAACATAGTGAGATTTAAGGTACAAATAGGGAGGGACAATCAAGGATAACTTGGCAAAGATTCTAAATTTTAACAGGGCAGACTTTGACTCGATGAGAGAGGCTTTAAGTGCCATAAAATGGGAAGAAAAATGTTTTGATTTAAATGCCTGTGAAATGTGGGAAAAGTTGAAATCTTACTTGAGGGAAATTCAGATTAGACATGTCCCCCAAAAGCAAAGGCGCAAAAGAAGGGTAGGAAAGCCAGCATGACTTACACCAGATTTGAGGAGATCAATTAAGGCTAAGAAAGATGCATTTAGAGTATTTAAGGAAGCTTCAAATATCGTAAATCTAAGGTCGTATCAAAAAGCTAGAGATGCTGTGAAGCAGAAAACCAGAGCAGCAAGGCGGGCAAAAGAATTGGATTTGGCTAGGAACTGTAATGGGGACAGTAAAAAGTTCTTTAGTTTCTACAAGCTAAGTAAAGTTTCAAGCACAATTGGTTCACTGGAAGTAAATGGGACTATATTGAGTGAGGATGGTGAGATGGTTGAGGAGCTGAGCAAGCAGTTTAAATCAGTGTTTACAGTGGAGGATGTAACAAATTTGCCAACCGTGAACCACAGTTCAGTGACAGGTGATCAGATACACAATGTTGATTTCATTGATAGTGATGTTGTTTTCAATTATATCAGAAAAATAAAGCCAAACAAGGCAGCAGGACCTGATGGAATTTATGCTAGGGTATTGCGGGAAGCTGAAAAGGAACTGGCAATTCCACTTAGTATAATATTTTGTAGATCAGTTTCACAAAATGAAATTCCATCAGATTGGAAAAGGGCAAATGTAGTTCCTATTTTCAAGAAAGGAGAAAGAGAGAAAGTTGAAAATTATAGGCCAGTAAGCCTCACATCCCTAGTGTGCAAGGTACTCGAATCAATTATCAAAGATAGAATAGTTAGTTTTCTGGAAGGAAACAGATTGATTCAAGATACTCAACATGGGTTTAGAAAAGGGAGATCGTGTCTCACAAATCTCTTGGACTTTTTAAATTTTGCTACAGAACAATTTGATCAGGGAAATCAGGTTGATGTAGCATATCTTGACTTTAGTAAGGCCTTTGACAAGGTACCCCATAAACGGTTAATGATGCAGCTTCGGGTCCATGGCATTGCAGGTAGCATCCTAAAATGGATTGAGTTGTGGCTTTCAGATAGACAGCAGAGAGTGATGCTTAATGGTACAAAGTCATCATGGCAAAATGTTCTTAGTGGAGTCCCTCAGGGGTCGGTACTGGGGCCACTGTTGTTCATTATATTTGTGAATAGCATTGAATGTGGCCTAAGCAGTAAGGTTTTGAAATTTGCAGATGATTTGAAGATCTTTAGGGCAATAACAGGGCACAATGAGCAGGTTTTGCTGCAGAACGACTTAGACGAGCTTGTGAAGTGGTCCGAAAAATGGCAAATGAAGTTTAATTTTGATAAGTGCAAAGTCATGCATGTAGGTAGGCAGCATATGAAGGCGCCATACTTGATGGATGGCCAAGTATTATCTGTGACTCAGCAGGTGAAGGACTTAGGTGTTATTTTGAACACAAAATTGGGGGCATCAGAACAGACAAAGAAGCCAGGAAGAAGGCACTAAGAATGCTTGGGGCGATACAGAGAAATGTGTCATACAAAAGTGAGGAGGTCATCAGGAAGCTTTACTGTGCATATGTCAGGCCACATTAGGAATACTGTGTCCAAGCTTGGTCCCCTAGTTATGAGAAAGATTGTTGGCTTTTAGAGAGAGTACAAATGAGGGCAACAAAAATGGTTAATGGTATAGGCAACCTGGCATATGAGGAAAGATTGAAGAAATTGAATATGTTTTCACTTAGATATAGAAGGCTGAGAGGAGATCTCATCGTGGTTTTTAAATTTGTTCATGGTCAGGAACAGGGATATCTTGGGGAAATGTTTGAATTTAACAGAAATGATGCAATTAGAGGTCATCAATTCAAAATTAAAGTTAATCACAGCAGGACAAGGTTAAGACAGTCTTTCTTCACCAACAGGGTACTAGAATACTGGAACCAGCTGCCAGGAACAATTGTCAGTAGCAACACACTGAACATCTTTGAAAACGGCATAGACAATCATTATAAGAATAGGGGGCTTGTTTTTCTGTATTCCAGGGAGGGTTGATTGACAGATTTGGTGGGCAACTGGTTCAGTGTACAAAGTGCAACCAAGAAGGGCCCTTGTGGCTCATAGTTGCACTGATCTTTTATGTCTTTATGTCTTTATTTGTTTTCGCCTTCAATCCAAATCCCTTATATCCCGGATCAGGTACAATAAGAACTTCGAAACATTCATATGAAAAGTTAGCGATGTCAAGACATCCGCTATTTTTGTTACTCCAAAGCTCTTGTACTCACCCAGAAAGCAGTGCCAAGGTACTAGCTAGTTTGAACTCGACTATTGCTTTCCTAATCCTTTTGGCGTGTCCAATATCCACAACATACTCGCGACACCTGCGAAACATTCGCAAATCTGATCATTAAACCTACCGGAATAAGTTGCGTCGAATCGGCCGAAATATACCTGGGCATCCATAACTTACATCAAGAAACAGATCATGTTTCGTTAGTTGTTAGTTACTTGTGATTTAGGGCACTTCGACCAAAATATATGATCATTTAGCGCCCATAACGTTCACTTAATATGCCGGACTCCTATGAATGGTTACTGAGGTGAGTATATGGCATGAAATTCGATCGCTCTTAAGTGTCTGGATATGTTTCCAGAATTAATTATTTCCGAGTTATCTGCTAGCACGTCGCGGTAAGTTAGACATCGCATCATATTTCCATCAAACAATCTTCGCTTCCTTGAAAAGTTGGCAGGCGAAAAGCACATGTCGTACCGTGAGGGTTCCTAGACAGCGGGGTATTTGGGTCCCTCATTGCCGTAGAGAAGGTATTGGTGAGTAGCACGCGTGTGGTCTATACGCAGTCTACACAGCGTCACCTCATCACTCCTGGACCTGCGATAGCACGATGACCAGTCTCCAAGGTGTGGTTTTATTCGATGCAGCATATTGTTGGTCTGTGCCCTCCAGCTGCCCTGCCACTTAACATTAATGTAGGATGAAATTCCAGAGATGTGGTCTCTGGCTGGAAGTGGGAAAACACGTGTTGGACTTTTATCGGCTACCCATTTCGCTGCGCAATCGGCTCGCTCATTACCGTATATTCCGACATGGCTTGGTATCCAGCATAAACGAACGCATTTCCTGTCTCGTTGCAAAGTAGTGAGACTTGTCAGAATGTCGAGCAGAAGAGGATCTGTGTCTGAGGATCAAGCGACTGTCGAACTTCACCCCAAGGCACTTTGCGGTTGGGTGAACAGGACTAGACTCGTCATAGAACTTCGTGTTCTGTTCTTCAGAGCACCGCCTGCGACATACTTGCATTGCAACCATTTTGTCTGTCAAATTTCAATTTCGGTCCTTAAATTGCGATATATAGTGTGAACAGAGCCGTATGCAGTCTGGTAGGAACCTGCTCTGATATAAAGATACCTGATACCTCATGCAGTCTGAAATCGCCTTTTGCAGTCTGAAGGATGCTACTGCGCGCAGGGATGTAGACTTAGGGTAGGCATGGCAGCTGGTATGCCCCACAAATATTGGTGTGGCATCTCCAACCTGACAATAGTATGCCCATCAAAAGTTTTGTTAAAAGGCGCACCATACTTCACCCCCCCCCCCCCGATTTCTTCCCACTCGATGAGCTCAGACAAGAACTTCAAATCCCCTCAGATATTTCATCCAAAAATCCAGGTAGGTTTTTTCTAAGCGAACTTCATTTGTCATGCCAAAGCATTTCCTGTTATAAATCTAGGACTTAGGCCACATACATTTGGTGCGTAAATATGCATGAAGGTTAAATAAGGAGCTAGAACAGGGAACTTGATGAGGCCGTCACCGTAGACGTTACTGCACCTGCCAAGGCTGCATGAAGTACTGGCGCCAGGTAGTGCAGACCGCTAAACAGCAATGGCAAAGACGCTATTTACCATAGGCATGGCCAGACATTTGGACAGCATACTGCTTCCAGCAGCTCCTAGAAACAAATCACCAACGCCCCAAAGTGCCAGCTCTTAATTGCTACTTATTTATTCATGGGAAACCTTAATGACATAACTATCACCCGATTAACAACACTACATAATACTATGTATAATTATTATGTCCCGCCAACCCATGTTCTTTCCGCATTTCAGTAACAATTCATGCTCGAAGACTCCTGTTCCTTGGAACCGCCACTCCTCCCGGCTCACCCCTGCTCCTTGGCACGACCAGCTCCTGTCCGTCTACTTCTCCCCCTCGGCGCGGCTTTGCCTTGACCTTGTGACTTTGTTTGATGATACCACTAAATCCTGTCCGTGTATCTCCGCCAGCTCCTGTCCGTGCACCCCCGCTCCATAACGTCGCCAGCTCCTGCCCGACTACCTCTGTCCCTAGGCACCGCCAGCTCCTGTCTGACTACCTCTGCCCCATGGCACCGCCAGCGCAGCTCCATGCCGCTCAACCCCTGTCCCAAGACACCATCCAGCCGTCGGTATTACCGCGAATCCTCTCTACATGACCTCATCCATCAGAGGCCCAACTAAACATGCATGGGTTGTGTAGTGAGCTTGCCCCGCCTAAATGAAAATCCTTCAATTGGGTCTCGAAGCGAAAAAATCGGGCTTGCATATTTTTGTACGTAATCCAGAGTTATGATACCTTTCTTGTCGTAACCACACGAAATATTCAGAGTTCTCTTGGCCCTCTTCGGAAGCTTGCCACTCTGAAGCTAAATACACTTGGATTATCAGATGAAAAACAACGGACGCCCAAATTGCTCAGGAGGGCATGAAGGCGGACAGCTACATCGTGACAACCGACCACGCCAATGGCATCTCGTGGATCTCGCCCGCCAGACCACCTCACCTCGTGACCGGCGGCCCCGCTGACCTCTGCGGCGACACGGCGTCGCAAGGGTGGCTGACGACTCACATCCCGCCCGGCGCACTGGCCGCAGATGGAATGGCCTCATCTCGAGCGAGACGAGAATGGATGGACACGGACGCTGACACTGTGCACAGTGTGCGGTCGGCAGCCGGTTCGGTGGTGGGGCGGCGGCCGCGCCCACCGCGACGGTCGGAGACACCGCAGACCGACCGACCACCGCCGGTAATGAGAACTCACTGGGGACCTGCGGGTGATAAACGACTAATTTATCCGGTTGCAGCCGTCCGAACGGCCACCGTGCGCCCCTCAACGCCGGAGCGCGCCGCGGACGCGGAGAAAGGGTCAATTTACTTCCAGCAGACTGCATGCCGGGGTGTAAAACCGCAGCCTGCTGGTTGCCCCTGCAGATTGCTCCAGAGTCGTTGACACCAGATGTTAAGCATGCCTGTTGAATGCAGCTTGCACCATCATCCCCTTGAGACGTTTGTATGCTCCCTCTGATGTGAGCATTTCGTTCATGACATGTCATTGTAAGCACGTTTGCCATGTTTGATCACGGTGAATTCATAGCCACAGCCAGAGGTGATAACACCGAACTTATAATCGTAGCCGCGGTTGCATCGGTAGATATATTATACTTATAATGGTTAGCATCGATAGATCAACCAAACTAGCTGGAAGCGACAACGTGAACCTTCAGGAATAATGGATTTATTGACGGCATAAAAGGTGTTCCTCTTTTCTGGGGCATACTGGCTGGACGATGGGCACTGCATCGATGGAACATAGAGCCCGCAGATAGGGCGAAATCAAGCCGTCACAATTGTCTTGGGGCACACTTCCACTCACTGCCTATGAGTTTGTTTGTATTCCCATTAGTATTTGCTTTAGCTTTTTCAAAATTAGCCAACAAAATCTGTAGCTGGGGGAGGGGGGCTAACAATCAAACATTAACGCAAAGCAAACCCACCGATGCCAAGTATTGGCTGTTCCAAGCGACAGCCATGTACATGGTTTGTCAGTTATCCTCAAGTTGAGGGTACAGAGGATTTCGAATTTTATCACCGCCTTCCATGAAGGCTTTCATATTTGTTTTAGGTAGCTGTATTTCTGAGCAATGATAGTTCCATTGATATACTCCTAGGAGTATCATTGCTATTGGAGGAGCTGCAAAGAGATGTCGCATGTCTACTGCGCAGACAATTTGCATGCGTCGAATGCCCCGATGCTGCTAAGCACTGGGATGCAATGCTTTATGACTAGCTTTGAACCAACTAAGAGCCAAGCGACTTTTATTTAAAAAAGAAGCGGAATTGCTTCTGCACATCTCTACCACTGCCGACGAGATGCAGATAAATGTAGCCATCCTTATTTTAGACAAGTGTGCGATGCCATTGAGTTGCTGGGAAAGCATAAGCGCATTTATTTGATAAATAATCGGTTTGTTTTCCGACTAGGAGCATAAGTCAACTGTGTGGTAAGATTTGCGCCTGTTGAATCCTACATACACAAATGATACTGGGGGACATGTCCTGCAATTCACGTACTGCGCATGCGTACTGGGACTATAGCTCAGACAGCTTCAGACAATCAGGTAAGGATTGTGTTCTGAACCTTCCGGTCCGGCCAAAAATTGAATGATGAAGAAATCTTGTCATCCTGTTTTTGTGCTGTTCATTGTGCACATGTTGCGCCATAAATACCCAAACAACAATTTTTGTTGTGTCTCTGGTTTGAGCTGAAACCCACAGTACTTTTGTCAGGAAGCTCGTTTGGCCTCCAGCGCAGCCATCACGCATATGTTTTGGCTTTCATAAAGGTAATCATGTTGGCCGTTGAGCTTCGGCAGTGAACAACTCGAAGGGCTTGTTTCCGAGCACGAATGGCATTCCGGCTCTACATTCCGAAGTCCACTACAGGACTGGGGTACGACGGGGTGTCCCAGAGGTCATCGGGACACACGTGGCGGTCGTCTCGAGGATCGTCGCTTTAAAAGTAGCCACCGAGAGTGGATGGCTGTTGCGGTCGTGAGTGAACTTTGCTCGCAATTTCGTCTCAAATTCACTTCACTGCAGTCGACCTTTCGGAGGTTCCACCTCTGAGGCCTCATGCCGAGACAGCCGAGGCCATGCCGAGACAGCTCCAGTTCGGTAGTCCAACCACACGGGGAAGTGATCGCCTTCCAGCGAATAATTGCCGACAGATCAGGTAATATGTTCGGCTAGTTGCGGGGAGCCGAGGTTCAGATCTTAGATCAATGTGCTCCTGGACGGTTACGTAATATTCGTGGGAGAGCCTGTATTTAACAAAAATAGCGACTTGGCGTGAATAAAGCGTTCCAGGAGTCTACTCCGAGCATTACTCGTGCTACAGCACCAGGCAGCGTGATGATAGTTAACACGCGCCCTGGAGGGCCTCTGAAAATTACGCGCACTGGAGGGGGGGGGGGGCGGATTCCTCCCCTCCCCCCTCTCTAAGATCTCGGCTCTTATTAAAGCTGGAGTAACGAAATTCACAGGGTGGATGGGTACGGTAGAGAACTCTATTGTGTGCAAATTTCATGACCTTAGGTCAATATCTTCAAGGAAAAATGAGGTCACATATGTCAAAATTTTCTTGTTTTGCGTGGCTTGGCTTGTCATTGTTATGGATCGCTGTGATTGTATTTAAATGCTCCAAAATTGGCGTCAATGATGTTTTGGACAATACTAATGATGCAATACAAATGCTAGGCCCGGTATTTGACCTCAGGTCACCTATATAGCAGCACTTTATCAGGTCAGTTACCTGTTCCAGTTAGCGGAACCGGGCCGCCCGCCCGACTGCTCCGTCGGGCACCTCCGCGCAATCGGCTTCGCGAAGAAAGGAGTGAAGTACCTGAATACAGTGTGGAAACGCTTAGGTACACAATGACAAACAGTAGTTTTCAGGATGTGTAGGGAGTAACATGCAAAGCGACATCAATCGCATGACAGTTATTTGCATTTATGACAACATTCCAGTTGACCAAGTTTGATTCCATTAACCTGTCATGAACTTGACCTGACTTGACCTCGGTGACCTAGTATGACCTTGAAACTACATAGCATAACAATATACATCAAACAAGTCGCTAGTGTCGCCAATAACACTTCCTTTTGCCAATATACTGGAAGCGCATCGTGCCGATTTTTGTGGTCTGGCGCTACGAAATGTTTTGACTTTAGCGGCCCCTAACTCGTAAAATTGTCAGTTGATTTCCGTCTTTCTTGCTTTAAACGATGCGCCGAACATTTCTAAGCAGATACGCAAAAATGGCGTATATCGACCGGTCAGATCTGGAGTTATTTACGAAAAACCAGAGAGGTGGGCGGATTTCGCCCCCCATCCAGTGCGAGTGAGTCCCCTAGACGTAAAACCGGCGGAGGGAGCTCTAACATTAACATTAACAACTCTAACAAGTTAACAAGCTCTACCGAGGGGAGAGAAAGACCAGGTGACAGGTACAAGAGCACAGGCTTACTGGGTGATCGCTGAAGGTCACACGGGCAGCAACTGCCTGCAGTGATGTGCATAGAGTACCTGCTGCTCAGGTACGCAATGGTGCACCGCCAGCATGGTTCCACCATGTGTCACTGTGAGAGCCGGTATGTCCTTGCGGGAGACAGAGTAGTCATTTAGCGAGCAACACTAGGCTCTGGAGCATATTGCTCTAAAACTATCACCTGGACAGGTAATAGTTTTGCCTCTTGTAGACAGACAGCGGCTGAGTTTCGCTGGGATAAAACGGCCTGAAGGTCGGTAAAATTGACTCTAAAACCATGCATGTTCCACTTTAAGACTAAAGAGGGCATTTCGGTGGTTGACTAGATTAGTGTGGGTGTGTATGTCTAAATTTACCTGCAGCGACTGCCGTCTGCGTTCTGTTTCGGGTGGCTGCTCAGATGCTCACCGAGCGACGATGTCCTCGGGCGTGACCGCGGTATACCCCCTTAGGGGCTGACGCCGTCCAGGGCAGCACGCGCTTCTCAGCGCGCACCAGACCGCCCGACCCCACTGCCGGCGCAGTGCTTAGCCGAGGCTGTGGCGGTGGCGGACAAATTTCAGACTGGTGAGCCTGTGGTGCAGAAGGTCCAGACGGACCAGCGACTCGCCTGCATGACGAAGGTGGAGGAGTTACCGCTGGGTGCCAGCCCCTGGACCCCGGGCTCGAGGGGACGGACAGACGTCGGGCTGAGCGCCCTTGGGCCTCCAAGTCCTGGGCTCCAGGGCGCATTTCAACTCTTCGGACGTCTGTCACAACCATCGGGGGTGCTTGGAAGCCTAGGGAAGAGAGCGGTTAGTGGACTGGCGTGTTGAAGTAGGGTATGACGTTGTTGTGGTTTTGGATATGTTGGAGATTGAGTGTGTGTAAGTAGATGATAAGGAGTTTGGTACACTAGATGGTGCTGTGGATGTCATGAATGCGGAGTTGGAGGCGGATGTGAGGATGGAGTGGTTTGAGACATGTTGGGTTTTGGTGGATGGAAGGATTGAAGGTGTGGGCGATAATGTGGACGCCCATGACTTGCTGGAGCGTTTCCTCCGCTGTGCCAACTTTCTCCCCTCCCATTCGATGTGTAAGGTGGTGTGTGATGAAACACTTAGCGGCGCCGATGTCTTCGCCGGGGTGATGGAAACCTGCTCTGGCTGTGGTGCGAGTAATTCGAACGACGCTGATGAGATATCCCAGGGGATGGGATGTTGCCGTTCGTATTGTTGGCGAGAGGACAGGCACGCCAAAGTTACGAAGAAGAATGCGTAGTTGCTTGATGAGGTCACTTGTTTTTCTGATATAAGTGTGCTGTGGAGCCAGTGTAGATATTTTAGCTTTCGTTGCATACGAGATTGTCGGGTGGGACTTTTCATAAACCTATCTAGTCTCTCGAAGTGTGATTTTCTTGGTGTACTTTATGGATATTATCTCCTTTTCCTTCATGTAGCTCGGGCAGGTTCGATCATATGAAGTGTGGGGATCTTGTCCCCTCCCGCAGCTCGTGCAGAAGGCCATTTTGGAGATGCTATATTCACTGGTATGGTTGTAGGAAGCACATCTACCACACACGGAGCGATTTCGGCAGTCCTGGATGGCATGACCGAACTTTTGACACTAAAGGAATCTCATTGGATTGCGGAGAAATACACGTACCTTGACGCGAATGTAACCCACCAGAATTTCCGGAGAATTGTGTGCAGTATTGAATGCTAAGGTCACATTGTTTCTTGCGATCATGTCTGCACCTCTCCTCACCTTCACCTTACTTGCTCCGGTCACCCAAAGCTCAGACAGTCCATCTATGATCTCTTCCTCTGGCGCATCTCTGAAGTCAAAGCACTTGATCACGCCTCGTGAGGTATTCTTTGTTTTGTGTGGCTCTATGATAATTGGTATAGTCTCGTCGACTCTCCTGTCACCTTCCCGAATACTATATATGAACTCGGAGATCAGTAATGCAATCTCCGCCACTCCTGACAGAGCGAATTCCACCTCTCAGGCACTGACCTTCAATTTTTCACAGCGGACAGCTTTCCAAAACCGGTCGCACCCGTGTCGTCTCTGAAAGGGCGACAACGATGCGACGGACTTCGCCTGTCCTAAAAAGATAAGAATATGGGGTACAGAAGAACCATTGGTCTGGCCCCCATGAGAGGGACCAGGAGGGTTGTTTTTGTTAGTTGGTGCTACGCAGTGTTGCTTCAACTCCTCGGGTGTCCCACCACATAGGGGCCCTCCTGGGTGGGGGGGGGGAGGGGGACTGTGCCCCATGGACGGGAGGCGCCAGACGCCCGAGGAGCTATACGTGGTAAGCGATGCCGCCACCACCAAGCCAGGAAAGAGAGACTCACCGTTCCGATCGGGATCCAGCGCCTCCCACCCCTTAACCCGAGCCGGCCGGTCCGGCAAACACTATGCTGAAGCCCTGTCCCCCGGACCAAGGCCACCTGCCACTTGAGCCGAATGGTGCCCTACGGGCCCGCCCGCTCCTCCGGGATATTGGGACCAAATAGGCGTGTCGGTCTCCCACTACAACTGGCACCGTGTGGCGGGTGACCTCAACCACCATGACTCTGTCAACCCCGGGGGACGGACCAAGTGGGCGCGGCTACCCCGATAAAACTGAGCGGACCAGTAGACCAGGCGAAGCCGGCCTACCTGCTCGTAACAGGGAGCGGTTGGTGTTTCAGGGTTGGATGAGGGACATAACCAGCGATGTTGGCAATGGGCAGACAATGGGATGGGAAGGGAAAGGATAGACAGCTAGCGTCCGCGTGCTTGCTAAGCACGTCACCAGCCGAAACTGACGCCCTTGTGGGCAAGTCAATGGATGAGGATACACATCAGTTACACATCATCCACGAGTTCTTAAGTTTTTCAAAACGCAATACATTTTTGCACAATACATTATCCAGACATTTATAAAACCATGTTGGAACCATTCCTGTCAAACAGAAAATGCGATTAAAAAACGAACCAGATAGCGTTCTGCCAAATATAATACTCCCAGCTTTACATGGCGCCCATTGCAGCGTGCAACGTTTCATCGACAATCAGATCGAGAGAGTACTACCTGGACCATGCTGGTACATTGATGATAGGAAGAATTTTCAGTTAAAATTATGCCGTTCTCTTAGCACCCCATTCCAACCAAATCTTGCTTTTCTTGTTAATGCACTTTTCGAACATACCTGTCACGCGCTCGCCATGCTGCATTGCTGCCAAATTTGGCAGCTTTTCGCATGTGGTCAGCATGTGCAAGCGGAACATTTTCGAAAAGTTCTAATACAAGTACCCGTTGAATGGCATGCCATAAACTATAGCATGGGAATTATAAAATTATTGGGTTATAGCTTTCTTTTCTAGCAGATACTTTCGTGAGCATGCCATTGATGCTATTTTGCAGTGCATACCAACGTCTGGTACGCCGTGGGTGCTGAATGTTTTTTTAGTGTTCGATGGGCAGGGAAGATGTCAAATTACGGGTGGCTGGTCACGGAAGCCAGCAAGTGCATGCCAGGTCAGCAAATTATGACGTCATATATGAAGACATGCTTGGTGCATTTTTGCATAGATCGTTGCATTACCTGTTGAACTATGCTTAATGTGTCCAGGAGACCAACAGGTTATTTTCCCTCAGATTTTCTCAGACCATGTTGTCCTTCAGGTAACTTGAAAAGGTAGAATAAGGTCGCTTTAGCTCTTCGGACTTTGCCCGTGTCATCTCTGACCCCTATTTTTTAAGCGACCTGCCTTGAAACAGTCACAGACTAACCCAAGGATAACACATTTGATAGAGACGGATTCGTCTCGTGCCACAAACAGCATATTCCTGGCAAATTGCCATCTTAATTATCTTCCGTTGGTCTTGCAGGAAATACTTCTGCGCACATGCCACATAATCCCTTGATCTGGGTAATAGTTCTCCGAAACGCTATGCGTGAATTTGCGCTGCAGTGAGAACCTTCTCGTAACACTTTTAAGACATATAATCCGGCCAATAGCGGCAGCCAATGGCCGGCCAGTTGTCTAAAGCCAACCGATATGCATGTCCCCGACCAATAAACCACGCATTGTCTTGTAGCTAAATCTGTTGAGAGCCGGTGCATTGAAAGACTAGAGAATGGTCCCGCTCCGGAAACCGGAAGTATACTGCGGGATATTATCTTGCAGACTTCGACTTTGGCGTGTCTTGGGCCGCAAGGGCGTCGCCACCGGGGGGCAGGGGGGCAGTCGCCCCCCTGCCGTGAAACAGGGGGGCGCCGCCCCCCTGAAATTTGAGGAGGCCCCTATCCGCAAATGCACAGCAAAAAGGTGAGCAAGGAGGCCGGCGGGACAGAATATCATGCTGTCAATGAGGCCTCAAAACTGACGAGGCCACCAGGAAATATAATCAGGTCTCTATAAGAGACGTAGAACACATATTGGGAGGAGGCCCCCAGGACGAAAAGGAGGCCCCATGACGAAAAGGAGGCCCCCATGACGAAAAGGAGGCCTCAAGACGTAGAACAGAGATTGGGAGGAGGCCCCCCGGGACGAAAAGGAGGCCCCCAGGACGAAAAAAGAGGCCACAAGACGTAGAACAGAGATTGGGAGGAGGCCCCCATGACGAAGAGGAGGCCTCAAGACGTAGAACAGAGATTGGGAGGAGGCCCCAGGACGAAAAGGAGGCCCCCCGGGACGAAAAGGAGGCCCCCAGGACGAAAAAGAGGACCCAAGACGTAGAACAGAGATTGGGAGGAGGCCCCCCAGGACGAAAAGCAGGCCCCCCGGGACGAAAAGGAGACCCCAAGACGAAAAGGATGCACCCAAGGACGAAAAGGAGGCCCCAAGACGTAGAACAGAGATTGGAAGGAGGCCCCCAGGACGAAAAGGAGGCCCCCAGGACGAAAAGGAGACCCCAGGACGAAAAGGAGGCATCAAGACGTAGAACAGAGATTGGGAGGAGGTCCCCAGGACGAAAAGGAGACCCCAGGACGAAAAGGAGACCCCAGGACGAAAAGGAGACCAGGAGAAAAGGATGCACCCAAGGACGAAGAGGAGGCCCCAAGACGTAGAACAGAGATTGGGAGGAGGCCCCAGGACGAAAAGGAGGCCCCCGGGACGAAAAGGAGGCCCCAGGACGAAAAGGAAGGCACCAAGACGTAGAACAGAGATTGGGAGGAGGCCCCCAGGACGAAAAAACCAGGACGAAAAGGAGGCCCCCAGGACCAAAGACGTAGTCCATGCGCCCCTACACTCCAACAATCAACCAACCAACCCCAGGACGAAAAGGATGCACCAAAGGACGAAAAGGATGCCCCAAAGACGTAGAACAGATATTGGGATGAGGTCCCCAGGACGAAAAGGAGGCCCCAGGACGAAAAGGAGGCCCCCAGGACGAAAAGGAGGCCCCTAAGACGTAGAACAGAGATTGTGAGGTGGCCCCCAGGACGAAAAGGAGGCCCCTAAGACGTAGAACAGAGATTGTGAGGTGGCCCCCAGGACGAAAAGGAGGCCCCCAGGACGAAAAGGAGGCCACCAGGACGAAAAGGATGCCCCTAAGACGTAGAACAGAGATTGTGAGGTGGCCCCCAGGACGAAAAGGATGCCCCATAACGCAAAGGAAGCCCCCAAGACGTAGAACAGAGATTGGGAGGAGGCCCCCAGGACGAAAAGGAGGCCCCCAGGACGAAAAAGAGGCCCCAAGACGTAGAACAGAGATTGGGAGGAGGCCCCCATGACGAAGAGGAGGCCTCAAGACGTAGAACAGAGATTGGGCCCCAGGACGAAAAGGAGGCCCCCGGGACGAAAAGGAGGCCCCCAGGACTAAAAAGAGGCCCCAAGACGTAGAACAGAGATTGGGAGGAGGCCCCCCAGGACGAAAAGCAGGCCCCCCGGGACGAAAAGGAGACCCCAAGACGAAAAGGATGCACCCAAGGACGAAAAGGAGGCCCCAAGACGTAGAACAGAGATTGGAAGGAGGCCCCCAGGACGAAAAGGAGGCCCCCAGGACGAAAAGGAGGCCCCAGGACGAAAAGGAGGCATCAAGACGTAGAACAGAGATTGGGAGGAGGCCCCCAGGACGAAAAGGAGACCCCAGGACGAAAAGGAGACCCCAGGACGAAAAGGAGACCCCAGGACGAAAAGGATGCACCTAAGGACGAAGAGGAGGCCCCAAGACGTAGAACAGAGATTGGGAGGAGGCCCCCAGGACGAAAAGGAGGCCCCCGGGACGAAAAGGAGGCCCCAGGACGAAAAGGAAGGCACCAAGACGTAGAACAGAGATTGGGAGGAGGCCCCCAGGACGAAAAGGAGGCCCCCAGGACGAAAAGGAAGCTCCCAGGACGAAAAGGAGGCCCCCAGGACCAAAGACTCAGTCCATGCGCCCCTACACTCCAACAATCAACCAACCAACCCCAGGACGAAAAGGATGCACCAAAGGACGAAAAGGATGCCCCAAAGACGTAGAACAGATATTGGGATGAGGTCCCCAGGACGAAAAGTAGGCCCCTGGACGAAAAGGAGGCCCCCAGGACGAAAAGGAGGCCCCTAAGACGTAGAACAGAGATTGTGAGGTGGCCCCCAGGACGAAAAGGAGGCCCCTAAGACTAACAGTTTAGTGGCCCCCAGGACGAAAAGGAGGCCCCCAGGACAACCCAGGACGAAAAGGAGGCCACCAGGACGAAAAGGATGCCCCTAAGACGTAGAACAGAGATTGTGAGGTGGCCCCCAGGACGAAAAGGATGCCCCATAACGCAAAGGAAGCCCCCAAGACGTAGAACAGAGATTGGGAGGAGGCCCCCAGGACGAAAAGCAGGCCCCCCGGGACGAAAAGGAGGCCCCAGGACGAAAAGGAGACCCCGGGACGAAAAGGAAGCTCCCAGGACGAAAAGGAGGCCCCCAGGACGAAAGACGCAGTCCATGCGCCCCTACACTCCAACAATAAACCAACCAACCCCAGGACGAAAAGGATGCACCAAAGGACGAAAAGGATGCCCCAAAGACGTAGAACAGAGATTGGGATGAGGTCCCCAGGACGAAAAGGAGGCCTCCAGGACGAAAAGGAGGCCCCTAAGACGTAGAACTGAGATTGTGAGGTGGCCCCCAGGACGAAAAGGAGGCCCCCAGGACGAAAAGGAGGCCCCCAGGACGAAAAGGAGGCCACCATGACGAAAAGGATGCCCCAGGACGAAAAGGAGGCCCCCAGGACGAAAAGGAAGCTCCCAGGACGAAAAGGAGGCCCCCAGGACGAAAGACACAGTCCATGCGCCCCTACACTCCAACAATCAACCAACCAACCCCAGGACGAAAAGGATGCACCAAAGGACGAAAAGGATGCCCCAAAGACGTAGAACAGAGATTGGGATGAGGTCCCCAGGACGAAAAGGAGGCCCCCAGGACGAAAAGGAAGCCACCAGGATGAAAGGGATGCCCCTAAGACGTAGAACAGAGATTGTGAGGTGGCCCCCAGGACGAAAAGGAGGCCCCCAGGACGAAAGACGCAGTCCATGCGCCCCTACACTCCAACAATCAACCAACCAACCCCAGGACGAAAAGGATGCACCAAAGGACGAAAAGGATGCCCCAAAGACGTAAAACAGAGATTGGGATGAGGTCCCCAGGACGAAAAGGAGGCCCCCAGGACGAAAAGGAGGCCCCAGGACGAAAAGGAGGCCCCTAAGACGTAGAACAGAGATTGTGAGGTGGCCCCCAGGACGAAAAGGAGGCCCCCAGGACGAAAAGGAGGCCACCAGGACGAAAAGGAGGCCCCTAAGACGTAGAACAGAGATTGTGAGATGGCCCCCAGGACGAAAAAGAGGCCCCCAGGACGAAAAGGATGCCCCATAACGCAAGGATGCCCCAAGACGTAGAACAGAGATTGGGAGGAGGCCCCCAGGACTAAAAGGAGGCCCCAGGACGAAAAGGAGGCCCCTAGAACGAAAAGGATGCACCCAAGGACGAAAAGGACGTAGGACTAGACGTAGAACAGATAACAGAGATAAGAAGGTAGCCCCCAGGACGAAAAGGAGGCCCCAGGACGAAAAGGAGATCCCAGCACGAAAAGGAGGCCCTCAGGACGGAAAGGATGCCACCGAGACGGGCAAGAAGCCACCCAGGTTAGACGAAAAGGCTTCCGATGGGTGGCATGATATTCTTAAGTTGGAAAATGAGGCCCCCAAGACGGAACAGGATGCCTCTGCAATATAAAATTAAGACCTGATAGGGGAGACTTCTCCGGACGCAATAGGGGCCCCAAGACGGGTAAGAAGGTTTCCACAGGAATGAGAGAAGGCCACCGAGACCAGCCAGATGAGGCCCATATTTTGGAAGAGGAGGAACCTGGAAGATAAGATCTAGGACTAGGACGCAAAAGCACCCTGCTAAGAGGATAATGAGGTTCCAGACACAGATAAGGAGGCCCCCATGACGCGAGAGGAGGCCCCTAATTTGAAAAATGAGTCACCTAGGAGAGGGTAGGAGTCCCCAGAAATCAAGAGAGTGTCAAAAATGGCACGGAGGAAACCAGGATTGCAAAAGAGGCTCCAACACCGGAAAGGAGGCCCCAGAATATGAGAGGAGGCCCTAAGACGGAACAGGAAGGAAGATATGAGATGAGGTTTCGGAGACGCAAAAGCAGGCCCCAAACGGGTGAGGTTCCACCGAGATAGAAAAGGATGATCAAGAGACGTGGCAGGAGGCACCTAATTCGGAAGAGAACGACACAAGATTGAAAACGAGACCCCATGATGAACGAGGAGGCCCCTAAAATAGGAGAGAAAGGCCATTGGATAAGAGAGATGGCTCCCAAGCGGAAAAGAAGGCTCGAAGACGGCTAAGAAGGTCCCCGGGAAATAACAAGGCCACTAAGATAGGAAAGGTTGCCAGTAATTTAGCAGAGGCGGCGCCTGGGAGAGAAGAGGAGTCCACCAGGAGATAAGAGACCACCCCTAAGATGGGTAAAGATCGAATCCAGAGCGCAGAGCAGGAGAACGCAGAGCAGCAGGCCCCCAAGACGTGAGAGGAGGCCGCCTAATTTGAAAAAGAAGGCCTCTAGAAGAGAAATGAGGCACCTGCCGGACTCGGGAAGGAGTAGGTCTCTAGGACCAAATGAGGTCCCGAAGACCGGAAAGAGTTCCCAGGAAATGAGAGGAGGCCCTTAAGATGGGAGTGATAGCAGGTATGGAAGGAGGTGAGGTTTCCAAAATTGAAGATCCCTCAAGACGGGTAAGGCTTTGCTAGGATAAAGGAGGAGGCAAACGAGGCGTGGCAAGAGGCCCCTAATTTGGCAGAAAATGCCCTCGAAGATGAGAGGAAGCCCCATGCCATGTTAAAGGGGCCCCAGAATGCAAGAGGAGGCCCTCCAAGACGGGAGAGGAGGACCATTGAATATGGAGGAGGGTAGGACACACAAGGAGACATCGAAAACCGGTAAAAAGGCTCTAGGAAATGAGACGACGCGACAGGAGGCCTATAATTTGCAAGAAGAACCCCCTAAGAAATAGTAAGAGTCGAGTCTGGGTATTTTAAAATCACGATATGGGCCCCGAAAGATCCGGCCGGGGCCCCCGCAAATTACGCTGAGCCTGGGGTACCAAAAATTCACGCGCGGACCACGAGAATCATGCCAGGGGCACGACAGGTCGTACCGTGCCCCAACAGTCTCATTGGGACCAAAACAAATGAAGCCGGAGCAACGAAGAACAATCCAGACATGAATAATCACTATGGGGGCCCAACAATGACGCCAAAAGCATCCAAAACGCATTGGACCCCAAAAAGTGTCGAGGCCGTTATAGCTCGCGCTAGGGATCCACGAAAATGACGTCGGGGCCCAAAAGATCACATTGGACCCAAAAAAGTCGCGTCGCAGCCGTTGAAAATCACACTGGAGGCCCAGAAGGTCGCGCCGGGGCCCCAAAAGTTGCCGCTGCCCCCAAAATCAATTTTAACCGGAATGTCACTCTGGGACGGAAAAAAAACTCCTTCAGTGGCCGCAGTGCTATATCAAAGGAGCAAATGCCCCCTCCATCCTGAGAGGGATAAGCTCCCAAGAATCGTGTCGGGGCCTCAAAAATCGCGCTGGAGCCACCAAAATTCGCGTCGGTCCACCAGAATTCGCGTATGGGTCTCCAAATAAATACGGCGAGCCCCGGAAAACTCGCTCGGAGGCCCGAAAAATTGCGACAGGAACCGCCAAAATCGCGTTAGGGCCACAGCTAAATACAACGCATCGCACAAACTCGAACCGGGCCCCCCAAATATCGCGCTTGGGACCCACAATTCCCATCGGTAGTCCTGTCGAGGCTCTACAAAATTGCCGTCTAGGGCCACACGTAAGCACAGTGTGACCATAAACACAAACACAAATCAAGCTGGAGCCCTCCAAAATAAGGATGGATTCCAACAACTAAATGCCCAGGTAAAAAAAATGGCTCTGGAGCACCGAACATATTATCAGATGCCTTCACAAATTGCGTACGGCACCGAAAAACAAACCGGATCTCGAACAATCGAGGTGGGATACAAAAACATGGCGCCAAGTGCTCGAGAAATCAGGCCGGGATTCGGACTTTTAAAAAAAAATCAGAAAAGTTTCACAAAATCGTATTGAGCCCAGAAAACTGGGGTTGGGTCTCCGGAACCACGCGCCTGGGTGTGATAAGCCACTCTCGGACCTAGAAACATCGTACCGAAGCCCCAAAATTGTACTTGGGCCCCACAAGTGTGCGTCAGAAGCCCAAAATAAACACATCGGGACCCTAAGAGCACAACGGGGGCCGAAAATACAACTGACCCTCCAAAGCGCACAGTCTCACAAAAAGCGACAGGGCCTTAACACAAGCGTTGCAGCCATAAATATACATACCGGGAGGTCTAAAAAATACACCGAAAGCTCTCAAGGCACACAGGGGTCATGATAACGCACAATAGCCTGAAAAGGTGGCTGGAGCCGCAAAAGGCAACATGGTTCCAAAACAAACAAAAAGACCGGCGCTAAATAAACACATCGGGATCTTCGAAAACGCCCTGACACGTCAAAATCCTCGGTGTACAAAAATGCAACAAACCCTAAAACGAGCAGGGGGTTCGAAAATGCTTTAGGCCCCTAACAAAAATGGATTGGAGCCATAATACACAATCATAGACCAAGAAAGACGCAACGGGTAAAAAAAACGCCGAGGCTTGGCCTCGGTTCGGTATCCAATCTGGGAGGATAGCAGCAAAGATATGAAGTGCATCAAAGCTCAGCGGAAACCGCATTTCATAGCTACCAGAAAATGTGGGAAGTAGGAAACTAATGATCGAATTTAATCAATCGACTTTTCGAAGCGAACGCCCAGGCGAATCATTCCATCACGCCAAATATGGTGCAAGTCTATCATGTGGCAGCAATTAGCAAAACGCAGAAGGCCTAGCAGAAACCATAGCATCGCACGAAGTGTGGCGAATGCACCGAATACGAAAAATGGGTGTGCACGTGCACTCACGTTGCCGTCGTGGCGACCGGGTGCTATGAACTGCAATGCCTGAAATTGTCAATTTTTTTATTTTAAAGTGGTGGTTAATACATTTTACTTTGAAGTTATGGGCCTAATACATCTTCTAAACCCTGCTCGTTTTAGGGCTTTGTTGCGTTTTTTTGTGCACCGAGTATTTTTTACGTGTCGGGGCGTTTTCGAAGATCCCAATGTGTTTATTTAGCTCCCGGTCGTTTTGTACGTTTTCGAACCATGTTGCCTTTCGTGGCCCCAGCCTCTTTTCCAGGCTCTTGTGCGTTCTCATGGACCCTGTGCGCCTTGCGAGCTTGCAGTTTATTTTTCTTAGAGCTCCCGGTATGTTTATTTAGGGCTGCAACGCATGTTTTAAGGCCCTATCGCTTTTTGGGAGACTTTTGTGCGCTTTGGAGGGTTAGTTGTACTTTCTGGCAACGTTGTACTCTTAGGGTCCCGCTGTGTATATTTGGGGCTTCTGACACACATTTGTGGGGCCCCAGTATGATTTTGGGGCTTCGGTGCGATTTTTTATGGGTCCCAGCGCGACTTATCGCGCCCAGGTACGTGGTTCTGGAGACCCAACGCCAGCTTTCTGGGCTCAACGCGATTTTTGTGGATCTTTTCTGTTTTTTTTAAATTAAAAGTCCGAATCCCAGCCTGATTTTTCGAACCTCTGACGCCATGTATCCCACCTCGATTTTTCGAGATCCGGTATGCTTTTCGGAGTCATACGCAATTTTTGAAGGCATCTTGAAAAGATGTTCGGTGCAACAGAGCCATTTTCCTGACCCTGACATTTATTTGCTGGAATCTCTCCTTTTTTGGAGGGCTCCAGCTTGATTTTTTGGGATACCGATCCGGGTTTGTGGTATAGGTGTAATTTCAGCAGTGTGAGGTAACTTATCAAGGGATACCAAAAGAAAACCTTAGAACTGAGTGGTGGAGTTAGGGTTGAAATCCGACCAATCAGAAACCATAGTGGTAGATTAGGCCCCTCCACAGGACAATTTAGTTGATGACTAATTATATTATTTCGAAATGTACCCTTTGACAAAATAGCGGTCGAAATCCAAGGACTTTTTAATGGGCGTAGGTGCCCTCCCCCCCCCCCCCTGCAAATCCGTTTGCCCCCTCCTGCTTGATGCAAATATAGGTACTCCACTGGTCCCTCAATAATTTTCCGAAACATACGCCCATGGGGAAAAGCCAACATTGAGGGGACAAATTACCCCTCATAAGCATGCAATACAACATCCATGCCCCATATGAAATGGGATGAATGATGTTTTTAAATGCATTTTCTTCCAACAAACTTCTTTTCTGTTATTACAGCCTGCATGCGATGCGCCCCTAAACCACAATAACTAACTAACTAACTAACAGCCTGCATGATTAGAGCTTCCCAGCTTCCATACCTTCTCAACGTCATTTACAAAACGGTACAGCACAGCGAAAACGATGGGCGTGACGGCGTGGAATTTGAAGGCTTGGAATATGTATGTACTGACATTGTTGCATTGTTGCATTGTCATTTATGCATTGGTGTTCAATGCTTGTTCTTGCCGTGAATTTATTCGCTGAGGATATATTTTAGCTCTTGTGACAGTTGCCTTGCAGCCAGCACCAAATGTTATAAAAATAAACAAATTCCTAAGATGACGCTAAAAAAACTAATGCAATCCACTTCTTGTGGTCACCTTTACGAAATTGTCGTCCTTGGACTGAGAAATGGTCGTTCAAGCTATGCTTATGACATCAAGCTGATGGGAAAAAATAACAGTAGTGATGAATCTAGCTGTATTCAGTTAGACTTGGAGGACTTAAAAGTGGGTTGATCAATGGCAGATATCTGTAAGATATGCTTAGCACCAGCCCCGCCAGCTCGCTGCAATCTAGAGGCCAGCGGGAAGATTCGAGAAAGCATTGAGACGATGGTTTGTTTTGGCGCTTATGCATTTATCGAAATATTACTTATTTATACCCTGGTATGGCCCAGTTTTCAGCCAAAATGATTAGTGCTATTGCGTTTTGAGTAAATGATGCACCATGCCAAGAACAAACAAAAAAACAATATGAAATCATGTTCCCCATCCTCGAACCATAGTATAAGAGCCTAAAAACAATATGAGACCCTAACACAATGGAGGCCCCCTTTCGGGTAACAGGAGGCCCCCTTTCGACCTTGCCCCCCCTGGAAGAATTTCGTGGCGACGCCACTGGCTGTACCTCCACAGTGGAGGGAATTCCAGCTATTTTGTTCAGCAAAAGGTGGAGAGTCAGTCCACTATCTAATCCAAATCTGTTTCTATTCAGTACAAAATGTGCTGGTTCACATCAATGTTTCTACTTAGCATGGTGTTTTTCATTTTTCCCTTTAGCTTTCTTATCAGCATAAAATAGCATAGGTTATTGGGGGGCCCAAATGAACATTGGGGGGGGCAAGATCAACATTGGTGGGGCCATAGCCCCCACAAAAGGATACAAATCGATGCCCCTGCATACATGCATGATTTTGCACTTATCAAAATTAATTTCATCTGCCATTTTTGGACCACTTCACAAGCTCTTCTAAGTCTTTCTGCAGCATGTACCTAGGTGCCTAGGTACCAGGTAAATATCAAGCTGATAGTGTGATGAGTGGGCTGTTGAGGTTAATTATAGTTTGTATGTCCACACTCTCAATGATAACTGATTGTTGTTCACGGGACTGGATTGTATGCAAGTTTGACAATGACAATTGGTTTTTGTGCACACCATTTTGAATTTTGTAGCAAAAGGTGGAGAGTTAGTCCACTATCTAACCCAAATCTCTTTTTTTTTCATTACAAAATGTGCTGGTTAACATCAACTACATTTTCTATGTACCTAGCATGGTGTTTTTCTTCTTTTTTCCTTCAACTTTTTTATCAGCATAAAAATAGCATATGTTATTGGGGGGGGGAGGCAAATCAACATTGGGGGAGGGCCAAGATCAACATTGGTGGGGCCCTGGCCCCTACAAAAGGATACAAATCGACGCCCCTGCCATCTAGACATTAGGGGATGTCCCCATCCTAGCCCCGCTTTCAGCGCCTAAAATATCATACAAACTATAACGTAAAATTCCCTTTATGTAAACGTCCACATGCCTGCACCTTGATCGCAAACACCAGCTTTTATAGTCAGACATGTAACGTACTCGCTTCAAAGGTGGCGCAAATGACCTCTGTGGTCCGGTACGCCAGAAAAAAATCACTCACCCACCCATGTGCAGTGAAATTGAAACATGCCTGTTCAGGGGCGTCGATTTGCATCCTTTTGCGGGGGCCATAGCCCCCCCCCCCATGCTGATCTTGGCCCCCCAATGTTGATTTGCCCCCCCAATAACCCATGCTATTTGTATGCTGATACAAAGCGAAAGGGAAAAAAAGAAGAAAAACACTGTGTTAGGAACATAGAAAACTTAGTTGATGTTAACCAGCACATTTTGTACTGAAATAGAACAGATTTGGATTAGATAGTGGACTGAGTATCCAACTTTTGCTACACAATTCAAAATTATGTGGAAAAAAACAAAACTACCAATTTCTTCAATATACGAATAAAAACCTGGGACGTCATCAAGGTTTGAAGACGAACTTTGGTGTACCTTTTAAAATAATGGTATTTTTGCGGCGTTTAATAATGGTGTTTTTGCGGGGTTTAATAATGGTGGTTTTGCGGCATACGAGACATTGGTCTTGTCAAGGCTATTTCTTGTATAGCATTGGTCTTGTATGACTGTAAGGTTTGCTTAAAAGTCATGTGAGCCATAGCTTTATTTTTTATTCTTTTAGGAATACCAATTATAATGCAGTGGCCATGCAGCTTCTTGCTGACTTTTCTCTGTCATGGTATCATAAGCTGGCAGATTTGCCCACACATGGCTCTCGTTTTTCCCCATATCAATATTGCATGCATGCATTGTCATTGGGCATGTAGGTATGTACCTACCTAGGTAAATATCAAACTGATGGTGTGATAGGTGGGCTGCTGAAGATAATTATAGTTTGCATATTCACAATCTCAATGATGATTGTCATTGCTGTTCACTGGACAATGCAAGTTTGACAATGACTGGAAATTAAGAATGGGTTTTTTTCCTGTTGAAGCTCATATGCGTGTGGTTTTGCCATTGGTGGTGTGTACAAACATCAGTATGACAATCCAATTGTTGTTTTGTGGCTTAACATTTTTTTAAAAGACAATCTGGTTTAAAATGCATCATCAGCGAATCTTAACATTTTATGCTGTAAGTTTTCCTTGCACAGTGGAGGGAAATCTAGCAATTTTGTTTTTTTTGCACATAATTTTGAATTGTGTAGCAAAAGTTGGATACTCAATCCACTATCTAATCCAAATATGTTCTTTTTCAGTACAAAATGTGCTGGTTAACATCAACTAAGTTTTCTATGTACCTAACACAGTGTTTATCTTCTTTTTTTCCTTTAGCTTTGTATCAGCATACAAATAGCATGGGTTCTTGGGGGGACCCAAATCAACATTGGGGGGCCAAGATCAGCATTGGGGGGGGGGGGGCATGGCCCCCGCAAAAGGATACAAATCGACGCCCCTGGATATTGATGAGAAACGAGACAGTTTACTCACATACTCTCTCCAGGAGACTCGTTTGGCCTCCCGGATGGTGCGACGCACGAGGGCTCGTGCTCGTGTAAATAATACAAGGTTCGCGGTTGTGCTTCTCTTATCGAAGGTCCTGAAGGCTCGCCGACGTGTCCGTATAGCGTCGCGACAAGCGTCCGTCCACCACGGGACAGGTGTGAGACGAGGAGTGCCAGTGGTGCGCGGAACAGTTCCTGCTGCGGATTGTAGAAGCTTAGATGTGAATTATTCTACAGTTGGAAGAGATACTGCACAGTTCGCATCGACAAGGATCTTCATTTTATATGTAAACTGTGTCTAATCCGCTTTCCGGAGATTCCAACGCTGAGGTCAAGAAGCAAGAACCGACCCATCACGATAGTATAGCCACACAGGAAAATGGTCGCTGCCGAGAGGATCGGTGTGTACCGACCACTCCAATGGCACCGTAGTGGCAGAGGCACGTAGAGGCGGACCTCGTAGGCCTTGTTGTGTATGTGCACGTGTGATGGTAGGTGTGGTGAGTCGAAGGTCAGTAGTAGAAGTTTGTGAGTCGAACGTGCCTCCCGTTTAATCTGTCGGGGAACATGGCGCGAAGCTTAAAATAACCTGTGCTAGAGGTGCTTTGTGATAAGCTTGCCTGCGGTACCTGAGGTGCAGTTTGCTGTTTTGTCTCCCTCACATGCATTTACATGGGGTATATAGACGATATTTTTGGTGTTTGGACACATGGCTTGGCCTCTGCTCGACTTCTTTGCAGAAATTTACCAACAACATTCCAGCATCAAGTTTACCTTAGAATACATTGGTCATAGCAGTTCGATTCCTTTCCTTGATACGTTGTGTGTAGTGCAGGCTGATGGGAGCTACACCACCGAGCTGTACTTTAAACCAATGGCAGCTCCCATCATCTTGCACTATGATTCAGCCCACCCGATGGCCATTAAAAAAGTCGTTCTAACATCCCAAATGAGGAGAGCAGCACGAGTCTCCTCCGATACTATTTCATGCGAGCGGAGTCTTGCGAAGATGACGACTCTTTTCCTGGAAAACGGATACCCAGCATATCGGATACACTCCGCGGCTCGTGCTGTTCACCCTCACAACAGTAGTAGGATGGGTTGGCAACGTCTGCATCGAGCGGGTAGCAATATATGAAGCAATATAAAGTAAAATCTTTGTATGGTAAAATAGTTGGATGGTATCAGCGTGAAGAAATACTTTATCCCCACGGAATTCTGAATATGTCGCTTGCAGTACAGTGCACAACATATGCAATAAATAATATGATATCATGCAACACATTCCTTGTGCCCTAACGCATGTGATTCTCAATGAAGTAGATGCAATTTAATCAAGTAACTAATTGACTTGTCAATGAATCTGAATTAAGCAAGCAAGTGCCTCCCTGTAACTTGCCGCCTCGGTAGCTTAGTTGGCTAGAGCGCTGTCATGCACCCGTCTCCGCTGTCCTGGCAATGCTGGGTTTGAGTCGCCTCGCGTGCTCGCTTTTAGTCCCCGGCTGGTATGGTCAGTTGGCAATTGGCACGATAAGGTCGAGAGCGAGCTGCCGGGGTCGCCGTGTCGGTGTATTGACGGCACGTGAAGCGCTTTGCCAAATTTAGACTGTAAAACTGTAATTCATGAAATCATGGCCAGGGTTCACGAAACCAGCTCTTCTTAGCAATTGGATCCTGGTTCATAAAGCCACCCCAGCAAGAGTTCGAACTACATTTCTAAAACGTATAAATCTTGGACATTCTATTATTATTTTGGGGCCAGAGAATACTTCATTGACATCATAAACCTCCCATCTCCTTTCGCTACATCTTTGCAACTGAGCTGTTTCCAGCCTTTCCTGCTCATTCTGTGTTCCTGGAGTCAGAAATCCGCAGCTATCAATTGTTGCTTATCCACAGAAGTCCAGTAACCTGCTCGTTTAACTGCCAATGTTGTTTCGCCGACAGAGGAATGCAAGGTGGGAACAGGGAGGACCCGTGTTTACCGCTGCATGGCTGCAGGGCAAATGGTCGCGTGAGACGCGAATACTATGGCTCGGACGCTGGCCGGTGGCGAAGCTGGTAGACTGTCACGCAACTCATAACTGTGAAACGGCGCAGCCTACCAGTAATTTTTGGTGTGCAGCGTCACAGCCTACGTTCCTAGTGAGCAAGCCATGCTAAGGGTACCCCCGAACATCCCACCGAAAGCGAGTGTACGATGGGTGGGGATCCTGTCCTGCACCTAAGTTGATACAAAACTGATTTTCGGAAGAACAATTTTCACCAGAATGTTCATGGGAGGCGCACGTGCTGCACACTGGGCGGTTTCGGCAATATTGGGTAGTATATCCGAACCTTTTGCACTTGAAGCAACGCATGGGGCTTGGGAGAAATTCTCGCACCTTGACCCGTACGTAACCGACTCTTATCTCCGGAGGCAAATCGGTTCTGTTGAAAGTCAGGATAACGTTGTTTATCGTCATCAACTCTGCGCCTCTCTTCACTTTCATTTTATTCGCGCCAATCACTCCGAAGTTTGAAAGTCCATCCACGATTTCTTCCTCGGATACATCTCTCGAGTCAAAGCAACTTACAATCCCCCGCGGGGTAATTTTTTGTGAGGTTTCACAGTAATTTCGGTTCTTTCGTCCTCCTTTCTACCGTCCTTCATACAAAAACTCAGATGATGTAAGTCCCACACCTGCCTGCCCTGCTTCCACGAATTCCACCTTTAGTGCACCGTCCTTCAACTTCTAGCACCTCATAATTTCACCGAATCTGTCACATCCGTCCCTCCTCCGGAATGGGGACAGAGGAGCAAGGCTTTTATTTTTTTCTTTGAATACAAGGACACGAGGGCCGGGAGCACGCTCCGTGGGGTTGTCCCGATCACCACGTTAGTAAGGGTTGGTCTGGCCCCTGCAAGAGGGACCACGAGCGTTTTTTGAAAATTGGTTTGTCATGTAGTGTTGTTGCATTCGACTCCGCGGACGTCCCACCGCACCCAGGGGCCCTTCTGGGAGAGCGCTTATGCCCCGAGAACGGGAGGACGCCAGACGCTCGCGGGGCTATACGGGGCAGCCGATGCCACCACCCGGACGGGAGAGAGGCTCATCACCCCAACCGGGCTCATCACCCACCCATTAACCCCTGCGGACTTAGCGAGCAGTGGGTCGGGGCCCAGATCCGCGGCCTGAGGCGACAAGTCGCTTGGCCCGTATGGGGCCCTACGGGCTCACCCGCCCTTACGGGATATCGGAACCAAGGAGGCGTGTTGGTTCCCCGTCACAACTAGCACCGTGCGACGGGGGACCTCAACCTCCAGGACTCCGTCAACCCCGGGGGACGGACCGAGGGGGCACGGCTACCCCGACAAAACTGAGCGGACGGGTAGACCAGGGGAAGTTTGCCTACCTCCTCGTGACATGGGGAGGGTTGGTGCTTCAGAGTCGGATGGAGGACATAGCCAGGGACTTTGACAGTGAACGGATAATGGGATGGGGAGAGAAAGGACGCACAGCTAGGATCCGCGTGCTCGCCAAGCACGTCACCAGCCGCAGCTGGTGCCCTTGCGGGTTAACTGGTGTGAGGTGAGTAACTGGGTGTGATGTGAGTAACTGGTGTGATGTGAGTAACTGTAGTGACGCGAGTGCCTAGTGTGATGTGAGTAACTGGCGTGATGTGAGTAACTGGTATGCCGTGAGTGACTGGTGTGACATCAGTGACTGGTGTGACGTCAGGTAACTTGCATGACGTGTGTAGCTGGTGTGACGTAGCTGGTGTGACAGGTGCAGTCCTGTGCTCAGTACTCTGGCCTGTTGGTGGCATCTTTGTTCATTGTTTCACGGATTTATCGGATTATATACACTATTGTGTACACGGCAATTCAGCATTTCCGGGTGCATGCACACTTGGCGTATGTCTGTAGAGGTGCAGCCAAGGGGGACAGGGGCCCGGCCCCCCCTCCCTTTGGCACCCAATAGTACACTAGATTAAACAAGGCGTTTTTATATTTTTAGTACTCAAATCCCTAAATTTTCGCCACGCTTTGCGAGACCGAAACTTTTTCTCTTTCGTCACATATCTTCATCATCCCCCAGTCCCTCAGGAAAATCCTGGCTGCGCCACTGTGTGTCACACTGTTGTGCATGCAGGCTGGCCATGGAGGTCTCCTGATGCTTTGGAACTGGACGCACGCCGACCTTGATATTGGAGGATAGATGGATTGAGTTGGTTTTGGATGATTTGATATTACAGAGTCTGAGCCAGTCCCCACACTGCACTGGATGATTTAGAGGGCTGAATGGACCTCGTACTGGATGGTTCAGCTGGCTGTATGGACCTCGTACTGGATGGTTCAGCGGGCTGTATTGACCTCATATTGGATGGTTCAGCGTGCTGTATGGATCTCGTACTGGATAGTTCAGCGGATTGCGTCGATCGAGTGGCTACTTAGGACAAAATGTGCATGCCTAACAGAGGTGTGCCCCAGTGATTTCTCAGCACTGAATAATTTACATTTTCCCATGTCAATGACTCGTCTCTCTATGAAGAAATGATAAACTATGACACTTTCCCATTAAAACAGAGATGGGTGTGTTCCTGAGCATCCTGGTAGATATGTGGGTCAGTGACATGACCCATGCCAGTATTTTCAAGGAGATGCATCAACGCCTACCTTTACGACGAACCGGTCACGCATGCCAGGGCCTCCTTTAACATGTTAACTAGGTGAGATTCGCCCCACCTAGTGCCGTTAAATCCCACCTAGTGGAGCGAAAAATCCAACCTAGTCCAAGGGAGCTTCAATGCAAACCCCAAAAAACTTTATATTTCTGGTAGTGGAAGTGATCTTTTCATTGGAACGGTGCATGTTGTCAATAAGGAAAATAGTAACAAGTTGGCAACACTTATCCTAAGGCCAGAGCGACGAGGAAGGATCGCATGTGAAATGTTTCGGTTAAAAACTAAAGCTATAAAGTCTATTTGGGTCTATTAACAATGGTATCACAAAAATGACTTTCTAAACCACAGAGTAGTAGAACGATAAGAGGAAGGCCGTTTGACACATGTAGAGCTCGATATTCATTTGAGGTCTTTCTTCGATGTTGCTCAAATGAAGATATGAAGCTATATGCCTCTGTAAAAAGACATGGTATGCAACATGGCGTAATGCTGATCGGTTTTCCCTTCCCCAAGCGACACCAGGTGCACACAACTGGAAGTAGCAATGGCTGGGAGCCAGTTACACTAGTGAATCCAGGGGGCATCTCAGCCATGCTCCCAAACTGAATGTTTGGCAAAGAAAGTGTGGCACAGTTCGCCAGTAAAGCATGCAATCAGTGGCCTGCCATCGAGCTCTCTAAGCGGCAGCCAAAGGCAAGTGCAAAGCTGGTGGCGATGCAGAGCACGGCTACAGGCGTGCTGAAGCGGCTGCTGTCAGCCTTCATGTGCGTCACGCCGCTCATTATGGCCACAGAGCGAGCAGTGTCACACTACAGCAGCATGAAGTCAGCGTGCCGCACGAGTATGGTAAGCGACACGATGAACGACAGACTGCCTATCATCCCCAACAGTGCGGGATCTGCGTAGTTCGATCCCCGCCCAGCAGTGGACAAGTGTCTGGCCAAGAAAGCGAGGCGCGATCGGCTCCCGGACCCACAAACATATAAGACGAGAGGGTTCGCCCAGAAGTTGAACCTTTCAGAAGGACGTTGTAGATAACGTGCTCCCACTGGGGTGCGCACCGGGGAGCCATCGCACACCCCGACGCTGCCGCCCATCCTGGACACGCTGCCGGTGCTCGGCTGGATCGCCGAGCAGGTCCGCTGGTGTGAAGTCGTGGCACACCTGCTGACCATGAGCAGCGGGTACGGTGGCGCGGGTGGCATGTCAGCGCCGGCCGGCTGCCCGTACAGCGCGGCCACCGTCGCCCCCAATGCCTACCGCATGTGCCCGTGGCGTCGCCGTCTATTTTGCCGCACCACAGACACTCGTAAGCTGCTCCTGTGTCGATCGGGCCGCCCCCACCTGCAGTTCGGGGCCTGTCCAGTGTTGTCCACAGCCTAGCACCGCGACGGCACAAAGCCCAGCGCCGGCGCCCACCGCCAAGTCCGGCGTCTGTCTGGTCAGGCGCCGCACCGACGTGCAGTTCAGCTTCGCCATCAGTCCGGCTGCACCAGGCACGGATCTCAGTCAGCGGCAACCGCACTGTCGAAAAGGGTGTCGGTGGGTGCTGTACAGATCCCGCGCTGTTTCCCCTCGCTATTTGTCTTTTCTACATCCGCGGTGCGTGTAGCGATTATTTTTTAACCACAAGAAATAACGTTCTTGCATGACAAGCTCTTTTTTTTTATTCAGAACGCGGTGTTTGTTCATGGCCGCCTTAAGCTTGGTTCAAACTATGGCCTTTTGACGCATTCCGAGCGTTTATTCATCGTTTTAGGCCGTTTCGTCAAATAAACGGCAATCGAACGTATTTCAGACGCCCGTCAAAACTGCGTTTTACGAACGTTTAACGCGATCGGAGCGTCGCACAGTGTGCACCGGGGTATGTCACGAGCGCGTAATGAACGTCTATCTGGCGTCCAAAAAATAGACTTAGTTTATCTTTACAACGTCGATTCGGCGTTTAACGTTCTGTTGGTGTGATTGAGTGGTCGCGAGATATTCGAAGTTTTGTTGGCTGTCTATAACCAGGTTGGAAGCATTGATTTGCCTTTGGCTAGAATATTGCATTTCCTAGCACACCCCTTTTGGCCACGTGTTAGAGAGGTAGCACTGAAAAACAGTCACAGGCGGAATTGTATGCAATGTTATGTTGTGCTTGTGTTTCATTAGCACTGAAAAAGCATGCTTGTTCACCCAAGATGCAAAGGTGGGAAATAATATTTTGGGGCTGTGCATGCAGGCCTGACAAAATCTTGCAAGTATATCTGAAGAACATAGCCATGTAGGAAATCATTGGAAAGCCACGAAGGAAATCATAAGAAATCTTCATCTTTCGTGGATCTCGGACAGGAAAATCAGTTGTTGTCGATAATTTAGAAGCAAAAATGTCAGAATATAACGCGCGATATATATCAGCTTGGTTGGTTATTGGTTTTACGACACATAGACCGTTGAGTCATGTAGCGTCGCCAATCTCTCACGCCGATTGGTCGCGGGCGAATAGTAGCGACAGGTAAGACTCGAACCCACAACCTTTCGATTGTAAGACGAGCATCTTACCCATAGACCACTCGTCCCCGATATATATCAGCTTGCATTGGTACAAGTATTCAGGATTTCCACGCGTGAATCGGCGGCAGTCGCGTCAGAATGGCCTCATTGACGTCATAATTGATTCGCAGGGAAGCATAAAATGAACGTTTTCACTCGGGGAAATAGCGTGTGTTATTCCCGGTGTATTTCCGCTCGTTTTACGTCTATCTTCTGTTTGACGTTCGATATCCGTTCGTTTTGCGAATGATTGACGCTCTGAATTACCAAGTGTGAACCGAGCTTTACGTCCGCGTCTGCTATTGTGTATGACGTCATATCAGTGGCGTAGCCAGGGGGTCGAAGGGGGTAGCCGCCCCCCAGGAGGGTCGGAGGGGACCCTCCAGGTGTCGGTGCAGGGGAACCGTAAGGGCCCCCCTGGGCCGACGTGTAGGACCTCCGAACCGACAAAAGGACCCCTGGGTTGACGGCCGATGAAGAGGGTCCGAGTCAACAGAGAGTGCCTTCAGGAAGATGTTGAGAGCCCTTGACTGGGCTAACATGAAGGGCTTCTAGATGGACGGAGGGCCCCCAGATAATTGGAAGAGCCTCCGGACTGACGGAGAGGGCCCCGAGCCAATATGAAGGGCCCTGGGCTGTCGGCGGAGCCCAAGCCGAGAAACGGCCCCTGACTTAATGGGCAGGATCCACGCGTTTGCAAAGGAGCCTCTGGCTTTCCGGAAAAGGTCCTGGGTTGTTAAAGATGGCCCTGAGACGACCGAGGGGGCCATAGTTACCGGAGAGGACCTCAGGCCGACAGAAATGGTATTTGGGCCGAAGGATGGGGCCCAAGAAGTACAAGGGCCGCTTGCTTGATGGAGGGCCAAGCTATTGAAAAAGGGACCCCGGTGTGACAGAGGAGGCCCTGGATCGATGAGGGCCCCGCACCGACGGAGAGGATCCCTAGCCGCGGGAGGACCATAGGCCGTCGATACCATATATATATATATATATATATATATATATATATATATATATATTATGTGTATATTTGGATCATCGATGAAAATGAGATGTCAATTGATATTTAAATTGGTAATTTTGGTATATTTCCAACGTTTCGGCTATTGCCTTCATCAGGGTACAATCACATTAAAATCAAGGTTTCCCAGTCATCATTAACCTAATAAATCATCAATAAAAATACGCGACAAATTCGAGTTGCACCTCCGATAGCACAGTTCAAGAAAATAACACAAGAAGTACAATCCTAAATAATCACAAGGTACGAGTGTCTGTGTCAGTGTGTGTCTGTGTCCGTGTCCGGGTATATATGTATATATATATATATATATATATATATATATATATATATATATATATATATAGTATCTGGTCATTTGAAAATACGTGACCGAAATCCGAGGAATCTCGGAAAAATGGGCGGTGGCCCTAAGTAGGTGGGGTCCCTCTTCAGATGTTCGCCCCTCTGAAAATCCTGGCTACGCCACTGCGCCATATTGGGCTGCAGGCGCGCACCCATAATTTTTCCATGGGGGGCCCGGACCGAAAAGGGCACTTGGCCGGCTCCAAAAGGGCACTTGACCGGCTCCAAAGGGCACTTTGCGGCCCGGAGCACACTGGAAGGTTTGTTGACCGGGGGGAGTAGCAAGCAATTTATTTTCAAATTGCTAGAAAAAAATGATTTTTTGGCCGCAATGTCCCAAATTTAGCCCGAAAATCATCTGCCTTATAATAAGGCAGGTGATTTTTGGGCTAAATTTGGGACATTCCGGCCAGGAGGGCACTTTTCGGTCAAAAGGGCACTTTTGGCCAAAAGGGCACTTTGGTCTCATGGGGGGGGGGGGCCGGGCCCCCTGGGCCCCCTCCGGTGCGCCACTGTTGGGCTGATTAGTTATGCACAAGAAATCCCACCTAGTGAAGATTCCTTAGAGGAGGCCCTGACGCATGATCATACATTTCGACCGCCACCAGTTACGCCGCCTTTCATTTGCGGTCGGCTGTATAACTACTAGTACCACCGCCAGGTGGCAGGGAGCAGCCGGCCACAAACGACAGCGATCGAGGGCGAAGCTCGAGCAAGCCTAAGAGGAGCACGTCTGGGCGACTCGGCCCGGTCGGACCGGCCCGACGGTCAGCTTTGAAACCGTAATAACTATTTTTGCTACAACGCTCCGCATTCTGAAAGTTTCACGTGGAAGCAGATGTACTCTTTTCAGTTTGAATATGACCACATATTTTCAAAAATAAATATTCTTCGTAGGCCGATGGCGGTGGTGCTATTGTGCCGTATAATTTACATGTAATGCAAATCAGTGAGAAGCATATGTTGCCAAGAACGATACATTAGAACGGAAGTCGATCAGTTGTCCTGGTTGGACATTGCTAGACTTGTCAGACAGAATATCACAAAGTGAGTCAACGTGTGCAAATTCAGTGACGTCTACGTTCGTCAGCATAAACAGGGCACGAGATCAAAACATGGCGAACTGACAGTGGTGCAAGACATCTTGTGCATCGAGGTTTGTCGCCACCGCACAACAGATAGCCGTGAGTGGCATAAGTATGCCCTACGCTGAGGCGGCACAGTGTAACCTCTTCTTGTCTATGTTTACGACAGGAAGAGCTCCATGGTCTCAGATTTCTCAGTTTGTTCGCGTGTGTCGCGTCCCACATTGCCTGTCACTTTTCTTGGAGGGAGACACCTCTCAATAATGGTCCGTGGCAGAAGTGCAGGAAGTCAGTGGCAGTGACCGAGTGCACGGCGCGCACGCTGCTCGCTTCGCCGCAGCATCCGCCAACTCGTTACCGGAAATACCCACATGGATAGCAAGCCGACACAGGATTACCCGGTGTCTCATGTTGTGCATATTGGTCAGACTGCTTAAAATATCACGCAAAATGGGGTTAGACGGATGAAATATGTTCAGGTACAAAACCCTGCTTAAAGAATCGGTGAAAATAATATGTCTATCTCCCTCAGACACTTCGATGTAGCATAAAGCTTTCAGAATAGCGACTAGTTCTGACGAGAACACAGATGCATAAGTTGGGAGGGGAAAAGATCGCATAACAGAGCCACCAACAAAAGCGCTGCCCTCTCCGTCCTCTGTTCGAGATCCATCGGTGTAGGTTGTCGCCCAGCCCTGAAGTGATTCAAGTGCTCCAGAGCCAGTGCGCGAAACTCTTCTTGGGAGACATCTGTTTTTCTCGTTCTCGCAAGGGATGCATCAACTTCTGGTGCGATAAGCTCCCATGGGGAGTCCGCATGCCCTCATCTCCCCATATTCCTTGGAGAATCAGCTAACTTTCCTGGAAAAGCTTACGAATGTGCACACCAAAAAGCGCAACAATCAAATTTCGCTCCGCTCAACAGAAGGTTGTTGATCGTCGTGAACAAAAAACATGAGAGTAAGTCGGGTGGTCAGGGAACTGGCGAAGTTTGCAAGCGTGGTACATTCCCAGCCTTTCTCTGCGCAAACAAAGAGGCGGCTCGTGCGCTTCTGCTAGCAGGCTCATCGTGGGCAAGGTGCGGAATACCCCGACGCGATACGGATAGCAGTATGGTGAACAGTATCCAGTGTCCGTTTGGTGGAATTGCGTGCTCCATCATAAATAAAACGCGCACATTCCAACTTTGAGCGTATACGCGACCGACAGAGCAAAAGCAGAGCTCCTGTCCGCTCCATAGGTGGTACGCGACACATTTAAGTGTGTTCATGGATTTAAAACACTGATCGCGAAGTGTTTTAAAGTGTTCCCTATAACTAAGATACGAGTCAAAAGTTACCACAAGAAACCCCGCCGTAGATTGCACCGTAATCCGTTTCCCGTGTAGATTAAGTGAGATATCTGCACAGTTACGTCGGCGACAGAAGTGCATGGCGGTTGTATCCATAGTTAAAAAACTAAATCCATTCATGGCATTCCACTCTTCAAGTCTGTTAGTGGCCAATTGGAGACTTCCCGACATAGTCGACAGTGTGTGTGTGTGTGATTAGGGTTTTAGGGCACATCGACCATGGTAGATCATTTAGCGCCCATAACAGAACAGAGAACTACTTAGTCAGAGCCATGTCTTAGTGTTGTGGTTGGGTGACCAATTTTTACTGACCTGAATATATTATCAAAAATCCCATTGTCCTAAAGAATCGACACACCTTTCCTAAGCAGTCCGAGTCGTTTCGAAGGAGACTGGGGAATGTCCTGTTGGTTCCAAGGTACTGGGCTCTCTCCTGTGCGTAGAGCTGACATGCGAGAATGTGATGCACTGTTAGTGGAGAGTTGCATCGTGGGCATACTGGCTTGTCTTCATTCACGAGGAGGTGGCGGTGTGTGGGTGTATGTGTGTCCGATTCGGAGTCGTGCCAACGCCACCTCCTCCGCTCGTACTTTCCTGGAAGACGAGGGCCAGTGCCCTATTCGTGGTTTGATTTTTTTTGGAGTTTGTGCCCAGGGCGTCCCAGCTGCTTTGCCATTTCTCATGCATGTATTCTGAGATCAATGGGTAAAAATCCCGTGAAGGGAGAGGGAGGGTGCGAGTGCATGATTTCTGTGCCGCTCGTTTCGCCGCCGCGTCGGCGAGTTCATTCCCCTTAATGACAACGTGGCTCGGGATCCAACAGAAGGAAACTAATCTCGCTCCTCGTTTCAGTAGGGTAAGTCGATATAAGATGTCCCGCAGGAGAGCTTCCTGGGGGTTGAAACTTTCCAGTGCCGAAAGGCTGCTCAAAGAATCGGACAGGACAACACATGGGTAGTACTCACTGACTTCGATGAAGCATAGTGCCTTGATGATCGCAACCAATTCCGATGTATAAACGCATGCGTTGGACGGAAGTGCGAAGGACCTCGTGACGGATTCGGCACCCTGCTTTCCTTTTGAGCCGTCTGTATATAACAGGGTGCGTCCGCCGTAGGTAGCTATGCGCTCCAGTGCATTTAGCCGGAACAGTTCGGTGGGGACATCACCCTTCTTGGACGTGCAGAGGGTCAGGTCTATTTATGGCGACACTAATCTGCGATCGGTCGGCAATACGAATTCCACGTATACGGATACCACTTGTTCGAATTTGTTTTTGCACTCTCACGCAGAAGGGTTCAGAGGTTGCCTTCCGTCCTCCGTGGAACAGTGCGAAAAAACGGAGACGGCGAGAAAACACCGCGTCATACGTTGAGTGTAGAGGATATTGTCTCAGTTTACACGCATAGCGAAGGCCAAGCTTATCACGTCTCAATGCTAAGTGCGGCTCGTGGGCTTCCACTTAGAGGCTTGCTATTGGCGAAGTTCTGAATGCGCCGGTTGCAATGCGTAAGGCTGAGACATAGTCAACAGCATAGCTGTGCTGCACCATATAGCAAAATCGTCCACGAAGAGCGACCGGCCAAGTCCTGATGGAAGTGAGTTACCTATGTCGTGAATCATCATCGCAAGCAGTGCTACACTGAAAACCCGTCCCTGTGGGACTCCGTTTACTTGCGGAAATTTAATACACAGTTGGTTGCCAACGCGAACACGGAAGGGTCGTTCGGTCAGGAAATTCTGGATGAAAATCCCCATTTCCCCAAGAATTTTGCCAGAATACATTGGCGCCAGGTCCTGTCATATGGTGCTTCGATGTCAAATAAGACAGCACCGACGTGTCTTTTCTGTTTAAATGCTATACGTATTGCCGTGTCCAGGGTTAAAATGTGGTCAATGGAGATCTTATTCCTAAAACCACACTGTGCATTTGAGAAAAAAAAAGTAGTTTTGTTCTAAAAATCGTGTCAGTCCGGTAGTCACAAGCTTCTCAGTTAGCTTAAATATGCACGAGGTTAAGAGATATTGGGCGATAGTGAAGCGGTTCGATTCCGCTTTTTCCCGGTTTCAACGCTGTGACCACAACTGCTTCCCGCCAGGCTACCGGAAAATCACATCGTTGCCAAAACTTTTTGAATAAGTTTAGGAGGGTTTCGAACGCACATTGAGGGAGTTTTTGTTAACATATCGTTATGGATGTTGTCTGGACTTTCGAAAACACTTCGGAGCTTTGCTACGGCGGATACAATTGCTGTCATTGTGAATGGCTGGTTACAACATAGATAACCCTCGGATAATTTTCTTTCGGGACATGTTCTGATTTTTTCGGTGCTCAGGCCGATTCGATTGAGTACCCTGTGTTTTTGGAGTCGAATTATGTTCTTTGTAAGGCCCCGGTACGATTCTTCAAGTTCCAGGTGCGTTTTTTTTTGTATCGGTGCCCAAACACGTTTCTTCTAGTAGGCCCGATGTCTTTTCTTCTTCTTTTTTTTTGGGGGGTGGTCCTTCACGCAAATTGTGTGGCAACAGTGACATGCCGGGTATGAATTGATTTTTTAGAAGAAAGTTCGGACTTCTGGGGCATCGACGCAAATTTGTGGTCACAATAAGATTTTCAAGCGCAGCGGAGTGCAATTTTTGTGTCCAAGTGCGAATTTTTGGGCACGCGTCGTCGCTTGTTAGGATACCTACCGCGAGTTTTAGTGGCCTCGAAACGTTGCTGGGGGACTAACACGCCTCGGAGGCTTTTGGAGCGCTTATTGGGACCTCAGATTAATTTTCCATGTCCGGACCGTTTTTTTCGTTCCCCTGGCTTCATTCTTTAGGCGGTTTCGATAAGACTTTTTGGGCCCAGTGCGACCTGTCGAGACCATAGCGTTATTTGTGGGGGCCCGGGCGAGATTTTTGGTACCCCGAGGAGCAGCGTGATTTTCAGAGGCTTCGACCCGAATTTTTGTGGCCCCCGTCGTGATTTTCTTGAACCCCGGCATGACTTTTCTGGGCCCCCAGCGTGATTTTCAGTGGATCGACCAATTTTTTTGAGATCCAGTCACTTTCAGGGCCCCGCGAGACCTCTTGAGCCCAGCGTGGTTTCCATGGGCTTTTGGGGGCCACAGTGTATTTTCATGGACCCCGGTCTAATTTTGGGGACCCCGGTCCAATTTTTGGGAGCCCGGCGCCATTTTTAGGGGCCCGGGACGATTTTTGGGGCATCCAATGTGATTGTCATTGGCCCTGGTGCGATTTTAGGGGCACCCAGCGTAATTTCCAGACCCCCTGCGATACTTTTAGACCCCCAATATGATCTTTATGGAAACGGTGCGATTTTTTGGGGGCCCCAGCGGTATTTTCAGAGGTCACAGTCCCACCTTTGTTTTAGTGCAATGCTATTTTTATATGTGGATATATTAAAAGCTAGCTTGATCTTCAAGATCCAGGAACGACTCAATGTTAGAAAAAATTGTAAATATATATTGTGACGTTTCGGCCATAGGCCATTGTCAAACAATCGATTGTTTGACAATGGCCTATGGCCGAAACGTCACAATATATATTTACAATTTTGTCTAACATTGAGTCGTTCCTGGATCTTGAAGATCAAGCTAGCTTTTAATATATCCACAATTATTGACCAGGAAATACGGGCATTTCTAAACTAGGTACCTATTTTTATATGCCCTGGAAAGATATCTATGGCCCCCGATGTGATTTTCAGGAGCCTTGGTGCGATTTTTGGGGCTCCCAGCGTCATTCTCAGGGGTCCACGCGCGACTTTTTAGGGCTTCCAATGTGATTTTATGGCCCCGGTTCGATTTTTGGGGGCCCAGCGGGATTTTCAGAAAAATTGGCGCAATTTTTCCGAAGACCGACGCGATTCTTGGGACCACAGAATCTCTCAGGGGTGGAGGAGGAAACTTCTTCTAATGCCCCCCCACCCATTCGGTAGTATCGTATGCGATGTAAGACAAAATCGTGTTAGGTATGAACTTGCACCCAACTGTACGAAATTGAGAACACTGTCTCGCGCCGATTGGTGCCTATACTTTTTTCCTATGAAAGGACAGTGCTAATCGCGGGATTCTAGGACAAATGTACGTATGGCAGACGTACGTAAGTAAATGTACGTAAGCGCAGATGTACGTGTGGCAATTGTACGTAGGCGCAGATGTACGTGAGCGCAAATGTACGTATGACAAATGTACGTATGCGCAAATATGCCTACGCACAAAAGTACGTAAGCGCGAATGTACGTATGCGCAAAAGTACGTATGCGCAAATGTACGTATGGCAAATGTACGTATGGCAAATGTACGTATGCGCAAATGTACGTAAGAGCAAATGTACGTCAGCGCAAAAGTACGTATGCGCAAATGTACGCAAGCACAAATGTACATATGCGCAAATGTACGTATATTTATACATGCGTACATTTGCGTTTACGTACATTTGCGTTTACGTACATTTGTGCTTGCGTACTTTTGCACTTACGTACTTTTGCGCTTACGTACATTTGGGCATACGTACATTTGCGCCTAAGTACATTTGCACATATCTTAGCCCGCGACCAATCGGCGTGAGAGATTGGCGACGCTATGTGACTCAACGGTCGACGTATCGTAAAACCAATAACCAACCAACATCTGCATATACGTACATTTGCGCTTACGTACATTTGTGCTTACGTACATTTACGCATACGTACATTTGCGCTTACGTAAAATTGCCATACGTACATTTGCTTACGTACATTTGCGTACGTACATCTGCCATACGTACATTTGCTTTACGTACAATTGTCCGGTTACCAATCGTGGGTAAATACCAACGAATAAAACAACCTGTGTTAAAACGAATACATACATATGAAAATAAAGGTGACACTATATAATACACAGAAAGATAACGGATCGAATGATATATTTTTGTTTTCAGTAATCCAACTCAAACATTTTTACCTACGACAAAAACAACAAAATAGATCCCTGAAAAAGTTGCTAGCATGCACAATGTACATAGACCATTTTCTGTTCAATTGCAGAATAGTTCCCTTGCGTCACATGCCTCGTTCGTGTGATTAACTTTTCGCTGTTCTGGCACCATTCCTATTTTCCCTGCGCCCCACTTCGTCACGTCTGGCTTCAAATAACATGGTCCACGGTCACTCAGTGCACCCACCACGTCACACACCAACAGCCAGACTGCACCACAACGCATCCGCTCGTGCAACTTCTCGCAACACCGCGCCACTCTGTGTCACTCCTCGTCGAGACTCTGGAGGAGACTGCGCGCGCGCCGGTACGCCCGTTTGGACGGCTTGTCCCTGCCGACAGCGTCCCTGACCTGTTCTCGCGTCTGTCCCTCGGCCCCTCAGGGACGGCCACCGGTCGCGGGCCTCCACCACGGCCCGCATCTCCTCCGCCAGTCGGTGGCGCGCGGCGCCGCGCACAGACGCCAGGTACTCGAGCACCAGCGGGAAGTCGGCCTTGCTGATCTGTGCCGGCAGAAGTCATCGGTCAGAGGTCATGCTGGGTCGCACTCGGAGCACCACAACCGGGTCGGTGGGTCACTGGCGGATCAAAGGGAGACGCGCTAAAGGGGACACGCACTTAGGCGCGGTGCATCCAGTCCGTTGCGTATTGTCAATTTTACCTTTTAATGTGACAGGTATGTATCTAGACCAGTGTTGGAAATATGGTCCTTTTTTGGAACTTTTGTCATCCGAAGAATTATACACTCCCAAAAAAAATTCACTCCTTACATTACATGATATATTGTGAAGAGCCTTGCTTAAACAGCAATCTCACCCAGCTGTCGTAATCCAATAGTATTATTGGATTGTGATGAAGCAGAGGATGCAGCATGCTCCAAGGGCCTATAACATATGGTAATAAATGGCTGACAATGAAAAAACCCTTCTAGTTTTGGTGCTCTTCATCTTGTCTAGTCATGTTATGTCCTTGCCACAGCAAATTTGCAACATCGTTGAGGATAATGCACATTTGTTATTTCAGGTGACCATGAGAGCTGCAGCAACATTCCAAGAGGATGCAGAAATGGAACAGAAAATTCGATGCAAGCAAGACTAGACGAGTGCCAGCTTGCTAGCATGTGCAACAGATGACAGCAGATGCTTAAGGATAACTCTGCAATCTGCATACAACATTAATACCAATGTATTTGTTCCATGAAATGGTGCAGGTGGTATGCAATTGTCTGAAACATGTGAATTAATAAACAGCCATTCCTTCATGTGTACATTGTTCATTTGTGAAAATGCTGGAATCAGTAGTGTTCAGAAGAATGCAAGGCTAGACAGAACTAGAGAACTAGATAAGTCCCTACACAACTTGCAAATCACAAAAGCAATCGCATCCCCAAAATATTTGTGGACATATATTATGATTTGTCATGGCATAGGAATGTTCAGGAAGCTGCAGGGCCAAAAAAGCCAAATAATGGAGTTTATTGGGGTATGAGGTGGGGTGCACTTCACAATTTCCTGAAACATTTAGTTAGAGCACAACAATGCTTGTGAGTTACTGTATCCGTGCACTGAAGGGGACCAATCCCTTATTCCTGAAAATATATTGTCTTACAAAAATGAAAGCTTTATTTCCAAAACAATACAAAGCAAGCTGAAAGGTTCTTCCATCCAAATCCAACACATTAAGAACACACTTATGAAAATACTCTTTCCAGGTTATGGATGTTCATTTATGAAAATTATTGGGGAGGGGGAAATACATGAAAGGCAATGGGAAGGGTGAAATAGATTGGGGGCACACTCCATAGAGTCCCATGTTAAAAATTGAAGTTATTTGAGAAGCAAAGCAAACATTGAGAGTCCACTTGTCCTTCCCCCCCCAGGATATAAAACAACCGTCCTAGGTTGTGCCACTGCATGCATGGGCACCAACAGAGGGATACGATGTGCACCACTGCAAAATATAAGGAATCACAATTTTCATATGGCTACCCATACTTCTCAACATTAAGCTGGTTATGCATACATCATTCTAGCTAGGTAGCTATATTTCTGCTTTGATACTGAAGTTCACACCAACAAGAATAATTAAATTTCAAGAAACCTCAACTGGGCCTCAGTTGCTACGTCGGCCGATACTACACGAGATCAACTAGTAGTCTCACTACCTGGTCCCTGAATTATCGGACTATATCCCATCATACAACTCACGAGGCTTCTCCCAGCCAATAATTTCAATGGCGAAGATATTGATAATAGATACGTAGGTCGTTCACACCAAGGTTGGCGATGCCTACAACGAGCCTCTTTCGTCTCTTTCCATCCAGTGGGCAACTCGGTGCATGCAAGAAAAATTCCTTGCCAAGTGAAAGAAACCTCTATTCTCGGCTCGCCTAATGAAGGGAAACCACCATTCCCAGACTGGCCAGACCCGAACGGCGCTTCTTGGATTCGATGGATTCGCGGCTTTCCAGCTCCCACTCCGGTCGGAGCTTTTTAAACTACGGCCAAGAAAGGCCATAAATAATGCATTCCTTTCTGTTTCCTTGAAGATTGAGATGTTCTACATAACTTGACATGAACAAAACTGATCGTTTTGCATCCTGGACCAGTCCAGAGCAATAAAACAAAAAGATATCCGATGGATTTTACGCACGAAAATGACCTAAATGGTACCAAAACGTTCTTCAAATCTGGCTACATTTTACAGTCAAATGGACCACCATATAACCAGAAATTTCAGTGTCCTTCCATTTCATGACCTACATTGTTCAAATACACCACAAACTGGTGGCAATAATAGTGTTTATGCCACTCCGACAACTAATTTCTCCCACTCCGGGAAAATGGAAATTTAGCCGTCATGTTCTTATACGCTGCTAAATGAGGGGTGGTTAACAGCCGCTTACTGGTCTTTCGTCAACTCCGGCTGACTGTACGGAGGCTGCTGATTGGCTTAATGGTTTGAAGTCAACCAATGGGATGAAATCTTTGTTGACAAAGGTAAAAGAGCAGCTTGTCTCGATTGCATTATTTTTGTGACAATGTAACACAAGTCGCTGCCAGCCCTGATGAAGGTTAAGGCCAGACGGCCTTGGGCCAGCCCAAGGCCTATCGAGTCAGCCAAGGCAACAGCCAAGGTACGAAGCCGGGGAGGAAACCATTGTTATTTTTCTGTTTTCGTTCTCTTCAGGTATGCGCCTCGGGGAAAAGAGTAGGTGCTGTGGGAATAGTAACTGGTAGGTGCTGCTTTATTATCTTCTGTGACACCTATTATCTGGCATACCCCTTGTAGGAATTCTGTTTTTTTTTGCTGCCGATGCTATTGCGGCGAATATGGCTAATTGCTATTAATGCTGGCTTTCGATGGGTAACAGTTGGAGCATGCTAATCACAGGTGTAAATTGTACACTTTTGTTGTTGCCAATGCGACATAATGATTTCCAAATTTAACATAATGCCTATGGTGGTGCATGGAATGAATGGATTCAAATTTCCTATTGGAAACATTTTTTTTGCAGTCCTGATACATTATTTTTTTTAAATCCAACCATGCAATGGTCATTCTTCATCAGCACAGGGTTCAGGACCAATCATTTTCCATAAGGGATATTGAGGTTTTGTGGTTCCTGATGTGAAAGGCATAATTCTTGTTCATCATCACTTCGTTTCTATTTGTAAATTTGCAGTTTAGGGTAATTTTGGGTTATTGAAATTCCTTTTTCCAATGCCATGTTTAAAAATGTGGTTTACATGGTGTGACCACTCACTTCCACTGTAAATACATACTTTCCAGTTGGCAGGCAAAACAACACCAATAAATGGGCTTGGAGTTGGGTAATATAGTGTAAAATTAATTTGGGAAATAAAAATGTGGCATAATCTACCCTAACCTAGCCTGACCTTCAATGCAAAAAGAACAATTCTCTTGAAAAAGGAAAAATTTCAACCAGTATTTTTCTTTTAAAAAATGCAAATTAAAGAACATAACCTGACATAACCTAACCTTGCCTGGTTCATTGTTGAAAAACAAATTCTTGAAATAGAAAAAAAAGCATTGGATATGAAAACTTGTCCAACTTAAGAGTAGAGCCCAACTTATCATAACATAACCAAGCCTAACCAATTTGTTTCCTTCATGGAGGTAAACTCTGTAAGACGTGTCTTGTGGATACCCTAAGCTTGAATAATATATTTCATCATAGTAATATACCTACATACCTGAAGTTGAAATATATTCAAACTCGTATGGAAAATCAATCACGATTAAATGCATCACTTCTTGCCAATGACAGTATATTTAACACTTTTCCAGCACCACAACACATATGACTGCTATGTGAAGTTTGTATTTTCAGTGAATACTATTTGTATGTGATCCAGAATCAGGCGGCATACTTAGGCTGTGTGGGATGAAACACCTGTAATGTATGCTTCCTGAATGGAAAAACAATACTTTATTTCTTTGTCTCAGTAATTTGTATTCACCCCATGGTTACCAGGTATTATGCACTCCGTAATTGCATGAACTCAAAGATTATACACTCCGAATCCAAGAACGAGAAGTGAAAATCCAACACTGATCTAGACAGCAAAGATATTAACAGTATGAACTTAACATTTTAACATGAAATAATGCAGGCTTTATTGCGAAATAATTTACCATGTGAAATAGAAATTCCCAGCTGACGGAAATAGATTCTTATATTCTTGCTTGACGCATTGGAGGATATGATACATTCCCATTATATCAGCGAGAACTGGAGTACTTGTTGGCTGGAGCGCCGAATATAGTAATTTTCCTGTATGACATTTACATCACAGGTCTCACTGCTGCCGAGCATCCCGCTAACGTGCGGGGGTGCTGCAACGTCTGTCTCCTGCAAGTATTAAGATCAACAGTGAGAAGACTGGCAGATGAAGTGCAATACTTCGGGCATCGTATTTCAGACGCATGAATCTAGCCAACGAATGAGAACGTCCGTGTAGTCGCCGACGTCCCGGAACCGAAGTCCTTGCTCGGGCTTGGAGTGTACATCGGTATGCTGCAATACTACAGCCGGTTCCTGGCCTGCCTGTCAGCTGTAGCTGCATCACTGTGCCAACTGGAGAAAGGGACGTGCATTGAACATGGGACGCACCCCAGCAGACCGCCTTCCAGCGCATCAAGGCGACGCCCGCTGCCGCCTCCGTGCTACAACCAGCCAGACAAGCCGCTGATCCTGACTACCGATGCCAGCCGGTACGAGAGTCACCGAGACCCAACATCCGGCATCGACCGCCCTTGGCCTACGCCATCCGCAGCCTGTCGCCAGCGAATGCAACTATAGTCAGCTCGACCGAGAAGCCCTCGCCATCATCTCTGCGGTAAGGAAGTTCCACAAGTTCGGGAGGTTCATCATCAAGTCTGACCACAAACCGCTGTTGGGCGTCTTAGCTCCGGGCAAGTCTCTGCCTCTGGTTATGTCGCCCAGATTACTCCGGTGGAGGCTCACCTCGGCAGGGTACGATTGCACGCTCCAGTTTGTTCTAGGTCAAAACATTTCCAACGCAGATCGCCTTACTGACACTTATCTGGAGACTCCTTCCTTGTATTATTAGGGTTTTTGGGCGCATCAACTGCATTGGTTGCACAGCCGTTCCGGTGGGCATTGTGAACCCGATGGACGAGCTGCTCACCTGGTAACCGTGGACCAGGTGCGTAGTGCCGCGCGCAGAGATCCGTTAGTGTTCGCTAGGTTTCAGTTCGTTCAGATCGACTGACCGGATAAATCACCCAGTTCGAATCTCTTACCCTATTTTCGTCGACACGAGTAGAGTCTCGACGACGGATGAATCCTGTCGGGTTGTGTAGTTGTCCATCCTCAGCTCAAAGCGCGAGTTATTCGCATTCTACACGACGGCTATCCAGGCATCGGCAACATTGAGAAACTTGGCCGAAACTGTGTCTGGTGGACTAGGTTCGATGTAGATTGAGCATTGTGCGAGAGTTTGTGAAAGCTGTCAAGCCCACCGTGGAGATGCACCTGTCGTTCCCACTAACCCTTGGATATGCTCGAGCAGGCCCTGACAGCGTTTGCACTATAATATGCAGGACCAGTAGATGGTGGACGGTGGCTGCTCAAGATGGTAGGCAGTCTGAGAAAGTTGCTGAACGTCCATATCACTACGTCAATATCCTCGTCTGTGACTGGAGAAACTACGTCAGACATTCGCCAACCACAGTCTACCGTCGGTCATCGTGAGTGACAACGCGTCATTTTCCACATCAGAGGAGTTCAAAGCCTTCTCTCAAAGTATATCCAAGTATCGAGCACCGGTGCATCACCCTGCCCACAATGGGCGAGCAGAGGTTTTTTTTTTTTTTGTTTATTTGGGCTTAAGGGCGCCTGAACTACTAGTGGTTATCTAGCGCCCATAACTGTTTTATTCTTCAGAACATGTGGAATTCGACATGACTATTATTGAAAGGGATAGATAACGTGAAACTTAATAGCAGCTAAGCAACGGTATATTTTGCCTGTGGCAACAATCTCCGAGCTGTCTCCTAAAACATCAGTGTACGACATTGTATGAAAGTTTGGACCAAAGTAACGCATTCATTCCTCCTGGAAGTCGCGGCATGAAAACAGTATGTGGCGGACTGTCATAGGTGCGTCACATCGAGAACAGCGTGGGTTTTCCTCCTCGATCAGAAGGTGTCGGTGTGTAGCGTAAGTGTGCCCTATTCGCAGTCGTGCCAAAATTATCTCTTCCCTGGGCGAGCAGAGGTTCTGGTTAGAGTCGTTAAACAGGCTCTAAAACGCCGTACTCGAGGTTCTTGTTGGCGTGCCGCACCACCACGCACACCACGACCGGTCGTACCCCTGCTGGCCTCTTGTGTGGACGTCCGCTGCGGACACGGCTGGATGGGCTGAAACCGTGACTCCAGCGGTCAATGGAATTGAAACAGGATACGTGGAAAACTGCCCACGACCTGGCTGCGCGCCAGTTCGCAGTGGGTGTCTGTCAATGTTTTCAGAAACGGCTGGGTGGTTGCCAGGAGCTGTGGCTGCAGTCGACGGTCAGAACTGGCATGTCCGGCTGTCATGTCCGGTCGGACATTCCGGCGGCACGTCGACCGTGTACGTCATCGCCAAGACCAGTCGCTGTTGGCGCACTCGCAGGTCTGCGAGGCGCCTGCGGTGTGGGAGCCTGCTCGGGTGCCGGCCGCACCAGCGGCACCCGTCGCGCCGCCGTGCGACGCGTCGACTGAGCCTCCGCTGCCGGTGGCCTCGTCCGTCACGGATGTCACAGGCGCGGCGGTGACCGCTGGGCACGTGTCACTTGCCAGTGCGGCAGTGGACCATACCTGCGCCGGTCGGATCGCTCCCGACTTTTATATATTAAATTAGGACTTTAGTTTTTGTTTTATGTCGTGACATGTCGGTTGAGAGGCAGTGGCCACTTATGTCATTGATGGCACTGATTGACTGCATATCTAAGAGAGAGGATTGATGTAATCATTTATTGTGCCGAAAAAGTTATTCCACCCGAGGGTTGGCAGTCACGGAGTTGGTTGGATGGTTATTGGGTTTTACGACACGTCGATCGCTGAGTCATGTAGCGTCACCAATCTCTCATGCCGATTGGCCGCGAGAGAAGAGTAGCGACAGGTGAGACTCGAACCCACAATCTTTCGATTGCGAGACGGGCAACTTACCTCTAGACTACTCGTCCCCGTCACGGAGTTGGTAGCGTCGGGCGAGTCGACGTCAGGAGTCAGGAGTCGGGAGGGGCTTTTCCCCTTCATTCAGCCAGAAAACGGCACGCGTATCGATTGTGAAACCTGGTCCTCTTGTAACTTGGCCCTCAGTAAGTTGTCTTCAGTCGGAATCAGCAAGTTTGTGACGATTCAACATACATAATGCCACTCTCTCAGTTCGCGCTTAATTATTTATAGCTTGTTCTTGGGTTCCGCGTTCCACATGCTCCCACATACATTTATCGACCACATGCCATTCTGGTACCCACATGCCTAGTCATCAGTGAGAAACTAACGTTTAAGTTTCGGAGTCTGAGCACATTTCGCCCTCTGAGCCGGGGTGCATTTTCGCAAGAATGCCGAAACCCATTTGGCCGGGTGTTCAACACGTGATTATACTTGCTGATATTGATGTCGTCATTGCGCCAATACTCCACAGCGATTGGTCCACCAACGCGGGTGTCATCCTGCAGCCGCCACAGGAAGCCATTTGCGGGAGCAAAACTACGCATATGACCAAGAGTTTTGGATTGTCTACGCTAAATTTGCAGAGAATGCATGTCTCTCAGGCGTTAAAAGGGCTAAAATAAGAAAATAGCTAGCTAGGCATATGCTTACGACGGTACTGCTCTTTACAATTTCGGTAACTTATGAGGACTTAAGTTTCGTATTATGCGACGGCTCGGAATAGTAGCACACCCAGGATTTTCTAAGGAAGGACCGACAAAATAAATGTGAATAAATAGAAAGATTTGGACGCGCGAAGCGCGACGAAAATTTAGGGTTTTGCGTGCTGAAGATCTCCAAATTGATCGTTTGATCCAGTATAATTTTAGTTGCAAAAAATCGCTACAGCTCAGGGGTGGAGCTTCCTATACCTTTGGTGGGACTGGGACACCACCATCTTTGCCTTGGCTCCACCAACATTTTGCGTCTTTAGCATGGGACCGTATGAGACGGGCCCCACCGGGGACGAGTGGTCTAGGGGTAAGATGCTCGTCTCACAATCGAAAGATTGTGGGTTCGAGTCTCACCTGTCGCTACTCTTCGCCCGCGACCAATCGGCGTGAGAGATTGGCGACGCTATATGGCTCAACGGTCAACGTGTCGTAAAACCAATAACCAACAACAAGACGGGCCCCACCAACACAATTGGCAGCACCAATATATTTTGCACTTCTCCAGCCGTGCTACAACTTGTCTGCCCGGCATTTTGGTGACTCCCTGTGGAAGCAATCTTCCTCCCCAATGCCCAGCATTTTCGGCACCTAATGCTTCCTCAATGAACGCTTCATGGAAAAAATCGATCCCAAAAGTTCGATACCTCGCGATCGCTTTGGTAGTAACTGCGCGACTGATACAATCCAGCATTTTGTATTTAGAGTGAGCTAGAAGTGATGTTCTGGGTACATGACTAAGCTGCATGAAATGTCATGGAAAAAACATTCCAACCTTTAATTCCCAGAAACAAAATACACCGGCAAACTCACCAAGACCGGCAGTATTTGCATTATGGCCCGAATGTTCGCCGTTATAGTATGTGTGCAAAATATGCAAGGTTCTACTATACGACTTGGCCACGAGCTAGACAATGTATTATTGTTTGTTTGTTTATTTATTCATTGGGTGTTTCACGACGCACTTTATGCACGATCGTGCCCAATGGCGTCGCCCACACTGTTTCGCCGGTCGCCGGTCGGCCGCGGGATTGGGAAACGCCCCGAGTGGTGCGAGTGTTGAACCCGGGACCTTTGGTACCCAAAGCTCAACAAAACTGCACGGCCATCACCGCCCCTAGACAACGTACTATATATATTACGCCGCCTCGATTAGCTTCCGCTTGGACACTTCGGTATGACTAACGGGGTTATGGGTGCTGCATGACCACTATAGTCGACACGTCCCTAAACCCGAATAACCATGAAATGCAGCAACCCATCCCGAAATTGTCACTAACAGGTGGCGAGATCTCGTGCATGCGCACTGTGAATATGGCTGATGGCCGTACAGTAAACACAAATGCCATCTTTCAGATAATAATTCAGTTTTGCAATAACCGAGACGACCGGTTGACAGGCATGAGCCAATAGGCAAAATAATAATCATATATTAAATTGATTGAAGCCAATTGATTGGCTGGGATCAATTTTTCAACTCAAATTGATTCAAAGCCATTACCACCACTAAATGGCACATTAATGCACAAAGCTGTCACATAATTGGTGTCAAAATAGCTCGGCATGCTAGGCTGTGTGGGGCGTCTTGGCACGTGAATGCGCTACATTCGCGTGCTGTGTCGCAACACCAGTAGATGTGCAGTTCTGACTACCCATCAGGCGGTGTCGTGGCAAAGTCTCACTTGACACATCGCAAGGTTTCGGAGAGAAAGCGATTATAGACTGGATAGCATACAGATAGCTCATGAAGCGTTGTGTATGTATTTGCTGGTGGCCGGCTGCGAGTCCGCCGGCCTAGACCGCGGAGCGCTGAAAACGGCGGCACTGCCAGCGATGAGCGATTAAGCTCCACCATCCCAGCGTCACATAAGCAAGGCAGCTGGGAGTGCTACCAGCATGCCATGCGTTACAGGCATATTGTGTAGTAGAAGCGACCCTGTTCCACCACCACCACCACCGCCTCCCCTCTCGTGCGTGTTGTGAATGGTCATCCGGTGCACGTGTAAGTCGTTAAATTTTCGTATTTTCAACCAAAAAAGGTAACCATCCAGATTTCCATACTGAGTCTCCTTCTAGTCCTAGTTCTCACTTATATTTGGGGTCAACATTAAATATTGTCAGGTAAGGAGGAAAAAAAACTCAAAATATTATACCTATATGTTTAACAAACATGCCATGCACTGCACACAGACCATATGTGGTACATGCACCACCTGCCTATGTTGTTATTGTCCTTGTACTTACTTTCATCTTCACTGCACTTAGTCTGTACTTACTCACCTTTTCGTCATCCAGCAGGTGATGTAGCAGCCACGACTGCACCAGAGTCTGGAATTTCCAGCCGGCACGGTCCTCCTTCCACTGGCGCGCGTACGCCACGGCATACTCGGGAGTGGCCTTCTTGACCGCAGCCGGTCGTGCTGGCTTCTGCTTCTTGACACGTTGCTGCCGCTTCTCCCGCTTCAGTCGCCGGTTGGCCTCGGCAACCTGGCGCTGTCGCTCGCGCTGCACCTCGTGCCGTTTCGATAGAAGCTTCCGCGAGGCCACTGAAGCGTCCACTGATGGATCCGCATCTGTGGCGTTCACCTGGGTCGTCTCCGCGGATTCGGCGCATATCCTGCGTCTCTTGGCAGATCGGTTCTCCTCCCCCATGATTGCGTGCTTGCTTGTATTCTCAGATGTGAGTGACGGAATACAAACCCAATGCCTGACAACAGCAAAAAGGTGAAAACGTTACACACATTTTAGGTATGAATATATATATATGTATGTATGTATGTATGTATGTATGTATGTATGTATGTATGTATGTACGTACGTATGTATATACATATATATATATATATATATATATATATATATATATATATATATATATATATATATATATATATATATATATATATATATATATAAGAACACAAAACAACGTAGGTTCTGCTAAACCTATGTTACAGTTTTGGGGAGCAATCCAGGTACTATTTTTTCGATTGATCATGGTGTGGAATAGACACAAACATAGCATATCAGCATAAGCATGACAAACAATAACACTGTTGCTGATCACATCCCATAATCAAATGACAGCCAAAGAAATTAAAATAAATTGTCATTTCATTTCACCAGCAATTGCAACACATCCTTTCAGAAGTGGTCAAAATTCCAAGCAAGTTAAATGTTTTTGTGATTTAAAATGGAATGGCAGCTAGGTCAAGCAGGTTTATCGACAACTGCACCGAAAAAAAGACTTGGATAAAACAGTGGAAACACATGGGGATAGCACAGTAGCCAAAGTTGCAGTGTGCCAAAGTGGGACATTTCTGCTCAATTGTGATTTTCTACATGCAATGGGAAATGCCTGGTGTGTATGTGATAAGGGTTTTAGGGCACATCAGCCATGGTAGATCATTTAGTGGCTACCTGCCATGAAAAAAAAATATCACGTAAAATATTTACAGTCCCCATCACCTCAACATGAAACAAAAGCAGAAAGGATGCATAGCTAAGCCTTATTCAGTAAATTTGTGCTCTATGGTAATTTTACAATTCATGGATTGTTTAACCAATGCTATGTTTATTAATGTGATTAAGACATTGACAACCCCTATACTATCCACAACTTATGGTATGATATATGTCACCACAGTATAGGTAGAAACATTGCCTGGTAGTGCAGTAAAAAAATGTGCATGTATTGTTATCCTTAACCCAGTTACTTGGGTATTTGCACTCACATGCGTCACTGAGGGTGGGATTCTTTTGACTGACTTGAAACTGATTGAAATACTTGTATAAGCTATGAAATTGTACACATCAGTACAATCTAGCATGATCCATATGATATCTCAGGCCATGTTAAGTGGTAATATTTGGCTAGTCCAGAGTGCACATTTTTACTGTAAACAAATGCATTGGAGTAATATAAAACCTAGGTGCTGGTCAATGCATGCATGATATTCCAATAATTATACAATCTTGATGTTATAATTATGTCAAGTGAGGTCATCTCAGGAGAAAATACCAAATTGCCCTTTTTTGTTCAATGTGCAATGCATTACATGTTTACAGGCTACATTTCTACCAGGAGCTAAAAAAATGTCACTACACCACATAATTATATATACCACATATATAATTATATATACCACATAATTCTTACATTCAGAAATCTTGTGTTCTGTTGTACACAGTATGTCCTACTTGAGGTCACACAAGGTGGTTTTACAGCTGCAATTTGCAGTCCTGTCTAGTCACTTTAGATCCAACCAAGCAATTTTTGGCTTCATCAAAAACATTCCAGATATGCTCTAGAAAATTAATTGATACAGCATTTCATATTAAGAAGAATTGGTTTCAATTCATTTTGCACCTTTTTCATTGGCAACAATTATGGTTTGGTGGTGGAAAAAAAGAGTGTTAGACGGAGTGTCTTTAGTGTAATTTTAATCAACCATTTTATGTTCCGAGACCCATACCACAATATGCAAATCAGCCATTACATGAGCATCCTACCCGTGAGTTGTGTTGTGAATGTTAATATTTGTGGGGTGTGAGCATGTCGGGAGTATGAGGCATGAATGTATAAACTTGGTTGGTATCGATTGAAGTATACTTTTTTCATTTTATCTACCGTTGCTCAGAAAATTGACTTATTACCATAGTCTTCTCTGATTTAACCATAGTGCCAATTTGTCATCTGGAAGTCATACATCAGCTGCCAGATTCTGTAGAGCTGAGTGCAGTCTCAACAAAAATCAGAAAGCATATTGTTATTTGCTAATGATCTTAGGGTTAATTCTACTTATTTCAACAGCTTCAATATAATAAAAACAATTCCATTATTGAAACTGCTGTGGGAATTAGAATCAGTGATCGCTTCTAATTTATGTGGATAATTATGTTGGGTCTCCTCGCTCTATCTTGGTCCTGAGCCCATGTGACCTGGGAGCAAAAGCCACTGTAAAACTGCCTACAGGAGACAATGCCCTCTCTAGAATAATTACAGCTAGATTAACCTGCCAGTGTAATTTGGTTAGATTGTATTGGATGACAACAATTATTTCAGGCAGTAAAGCTGCACCTGCAATCAAGAGCATGGTGTCATTATAATATGGCCTGACATTGTACCCAAAACAGACTTGTATGCTTGACATGGGATTCATTCAGTCAAGTTTCAGTCATTCAGTCAGATAATATGCAGTCAGATTCATTGGGCATGGGTGCGAATTCAGCATGCATCAAGTGTATGTTCCATCCATTTCAATTTAAAAAATCGCTCTGATTTGACCTGGCTCCAGACCCACACAGGCATATCTTTCACATATTAGTAGCCTTCCGATTGTTAGGTGCAATGATAGCACCACTTTGTTTATTCATAGTTCAATATTTTCCTGTGATCTTTATCTTACCAGCTTGCATCACAATGGTCCTTGGATTTACTCCTGTTCTCTGTCAGTTAGTTTTTTTTTCTCATTTAGGGCATCTCAACTACAATGGTCATGGGAAAGGGTTTGTGGCAATGCATCCAGCATGTGCCAATGTGAAGGGCATGGTGATCACCATCCCATCATGTATTGTGACTGACCATGCCAGCAACATTTTCTTCAGCTGATAACATGATTTATAACAGTTCCTGTGGCATTCCTGCAGTTTAAGGTATGCACAAGACAAGATATGTTTTATACACATATTACCTTTAAAAAATTGGAAAACTCCTACCCATCCTCCAATACAAAATAATAAAATGTTGTGTTCATCTGAAACAGGTCAGGCTGTTAGGTTAGGTTAACTTAGGTTTTTAAGCTTAAAAGTTTGATATTCAATTCCTTTGAAAATTTCCTTTTTTTTAAACAAACTGGTTTTTGCATGGAAGGTTATGCTAGATTAGGTCATGCAACATTTTTTTTGTTGATTTTGAACCTTACCTTTTGTGCTATATTACCCCTCTCTAAGCCAATTTTGGTTTTTCCCCCAACTGAAAAGAATGCAGCATTCAGAGGAAATTGCAATTGCAGATGAAATGAGTGGTAATGTCATGTCAACCACACTTATAAACATTGCATCGGAAAAAGAAATTATCCAAACTATAAAACTACCTCAAACTGCAATTTAAAGATTCCCATAGGGGCCATCTGGTTTAGCCTGTAAATGGAAAATATTATAAGCTTGGGCAAAAGGACACTTGTCATCCAAACCAATACCACATTCCAAATTCCAAAGGAACTGTCCACCAACAAACATCCAACACACCCATTGATAACAATGAGTATTATTGCAGTTCAAGGTAACACCAAGATAAGCTTTACGCAAATTTTACCTCCATGAACGGTAATCTTTACCTTTCGGCCGACATATACTGCCAAGGTTAGTGATTTGTAAAGAGGTGTACAGTGACGTCACAGGAGTCAGGGAAGTGACGACACAGGAGTTGGGTGTCGATGACGGGCACAAAACTAACCTAACCTAACCAAACTTAACCTAAACTAACCTCACTTAACACATCGACACCCGACCCCTGTGACGTCATTTCCCTGACTCCTGTGACGTCAGCGTTCCCCAATGTACATCTCTTTACAAATCACTAACGTTGGCAGTATGGGTCCGTATCGAAACATCCAAAAAACTAACATCCAAAGACGAAAAGTCC
>JAOTOM010001487.1:0-70213 GCA_034440615.1 Ashinkailepas kermadecensis | reverse complement strand
TGCTGCCCCAAAAATCAATTATCAACCGGAATGTCACTCTGCGCCCAAAAAATCGGGTCAAAGTCCCCGCAAAACCCGTTGGGCACCGGAAAAAAACGTGTCAGGGTACCGAAAAAAATCGCACCTGGAGACCGAAGAATCGTACCAGGACCCAAAAATATCACATAAGGACCTATATAAAAAATAGAACTCCTTCGGTGGCCGCAGTGACATATCAAAGGGGCAAATGGCCCCTCCCTCCTAAGAGGGATATGCCCCCAAGAATCGAGCCGAGGCCCCCAAAAAAGTCGCGCTGGGACCACAAAAATTCGCGTCGGTCCACCAGAATTCGCGTAGGGGCTCAAAGTAAATACGTCGGGCCCCAGAAAACTCGCTCCGAGGCACGAAAATCTGCAACAGGAACTGCCAAGATCGCGTTGGAGTCACAGCTAAGTACAACGCGCCCCGCAAACTCGAACCGGTCCGACCAAATTTCGCGCTCGGACCCACAATTCGGTAGTACCAAAAATTTCGCGCTCGGACCTATCGGTAGTACCAAAAATTTGGTCTGGGCATAACAAATTAACGTCGGGGCTGCCAACAATTGGCTTCTATGGCCCCACTAGGCACCGTGTGACCCCAAAGTCCCATCGGTATCCGAAAAATAAAGCCGGAGCCCTCCAAAATCAGGAGGGATTGCAAAAAAGTCCGGGTCAGGGACAATGGTTCTGGAGCACCGAACATGTCATCAGATGCCTTAACAAATCGCGTACGGCATCGAAAAACCTACCGGAGCTCGAAGAAAATCGAGGTGAGATACAAAAACATGGCACCAGGGATTCGAAACATCAGGGCGGGATTCGGAAGTTAAAGAAAATTCAGAAGAGATCCACAAAAATCGCGTTGAGCCCAGATAACTGGCGTTGAGTCCCGGAACCATGCGCCTGGGCGCGATAAGTCGCGCTGGGACCCAGAAAAAACGCACCGAAGCCTCAAAATCGTACTGGGGCCCCACAAATGTGCGTCAGAAGCCCCAAATAAACACAGCGGGACCCTAAGAGCACAACGGGGACCGAAAATGCGACTGGCCCTCCAAAGCGCAGTCTCGTAAAAAGCGGCAGGGTCCGAAAACATGCGCTGTACCCATAACTATATATATCGGGAACACTAAAAAAACAAAAAAACAAAACACCGGAAGCTCTCCAAGGCACACAGGGGCCATATGACCGCACAAGGGCCTGAAAAGAGGCTGGGGCCGCAAAAAGCAACATGATCCCAAAACGAACAAAAATACCGGGCACTAAGTAAACACATCGAGGTCTTTGAAAGCGCCCCAACAACTAAAAAAAAATATTGGGTGCGCAAAAAAGCAACAAAACTGATAAAACGAGCAGGGGTTTCGAAAATACGTTGGGCCTCTAACAAAAATGAATTGGAGCCTTAAGACACATCCGTAGACGAAGAAATACGAAACGGGTCCAAAGAAGTACACTCAGGCAGGGCTTCGGTTCGGTAGTCAACCTGGAAGCATGTTTAATCAAACATATGAGGTGCATCAAAGCTCAGCGGGTATCCGCATTTCTTCACCATAAAATATGGTAAGAAGGGAACTAATGATGGAATTTAATTAATCGAATTTTCGCAGCGAACGCCCATACGAAGCATTTTATCACGTCAGACATGGCGAAAGTCTATCATGTGGCAGCAATTAACAAAGCGTAGGAGGCCCAGCAGAATCCGTAGCATCGCACGAAGTGTGGCGAATGCGCCGAATGCGCAAGATGGGTGTGCACGTGCACTAACGTTGGCGTCGTGGCGACCGGGCACTATGAACTGGAATGTCTGAAATTGGAAAATTTTACATTTTAAAGTGATTTGTGCAGGTGTAATTTCAGCAGTGCGAGGTGACTTATAAAGGAATACCAAAAGAATACATTTGAACAGGTTGTGGGAACTAGGGTGAAATCCGACGAATCAGAAGCGATAGTGGTAGATTAGGCCCCTCCACAGGATAATTCAGTTCATCACTACTTATTTTATTTAAAAAGTTCCCCTTTGACAAAATAGTGGTCGAAATCGGAAGACTTTATTCAGTAGTTGGACCCCCTCCAAATACGTTTGCCCCCTCCCCTTGACGCAAATATAGGTGCGTCACTGGTCTCCCAATAATTTTCAGAAACTTACGCCCATGGAGCAAAGCCAACATTGCGGGGGTAAATTCCCCATCACAAGCATACAAAACAACACCGATGCCCCATATTAAATGTGAGGAATGATGTTTAAAATGTATTTTATTCCTACAAAGTTGTCTTCTGTGATTACAGCCTGCATGATTAGAGCTTCCCAGCTTCAGTACCTTCTCAACGACATAATTTACAAAACGGTACAGCACAGCGATAACCATGGGCGTGACGGCGTGGAATTCGAAGGTTTTGCATTATTTATGCATTGTCATTGTTACATTGTTGCATTGCCATTGATGCATGGTTGTTCAATGCTTGTTCTTGCCGTGAATTTATTCGCGGAGTATTTATTATTTTAGCTTCTGTGTGTGCCAAGTGCCTTGCAGCCAGCACCAAATGTTATGAAAAAAAATCCCTAAGATGACGATCAGAAAACCAATTCAATCCACTTCCTCGTTGTCACCTTCGCGAAATTGTTGTCCTGGGACTGAAAAATGATCGTTTAAGTTTGTTTATGAGATCAAGCTGGTGGGAATGACTAACAGTAGTGATGAACCAAGCTATATTCAGTTAAACTTGGTGAACAAAGAAGTGGGTTGATCAATGGGAGATATCTTTAAGATATGCTCAGCACGAGCCCCACCAGCTCGCTACAATCTAGAGGCCAGCGGGAAGATTCTTCTCGTCGATAAAGCATAAAGATATTGGTTGGTTTGTTTTGGCACTGACGTATTCATCTACATTTGCTTATTTATACCCTGATATGGCTCGGTTCTCAGCGAAAAAAGATTCTTGCTATTGCGCTTTGCGTAAATTATATACCATGCCAAGAACAAACAAGACATCAATATGAAATCATGTTCCCATTCGGGAACCATACTAAGAGCCTAAAAAGCAAGAGGAGGACCTAACACAGTGGAGGCCCCTTTTCGGGGGAGCAGGAGGCCCCCCTATCAACATTGCCCCCCCTGGAAGAATTTCGTGGCGACGCCACTGCTGTCTAGTTATTATAGAGGTCAATGGATTTTCCAAACAAATTCTGTTCATAGAAGAAATTTAATAAATACCTCTTATGCCAAGAATCGTATCGGTGCGTGTTTCGAAAATTGCACCGGGGCTCCGAAAAATCGCGCTTGGACCCTAAAATCAAATCCAGAACACCAAAGATTTGGCTCGATAGTGGGGGCCCCAAATAAATAAAGCGGGGCTCCGAAAACTCGCGCAAGGGATCATAAAAATGACACTGGGGCCCAAAAGTCTCGTCTGAGCCCTCTAAAAATCTCGTCGATGGCCACAAATGAACAGCGTGGCCGAAAAAACTATCACGAAGGTTCAAAATTCGTGCCGACGTCTCCACAAACCACGAATAGACCCAATACTTTACTTTTGGGCCGAAATAATTCCCATTAGATGCCTGAAATAAATATAACGGGTCTTAAAACTCCCACATGTACAATAAAAATCCAGCCGGGGCCCAAAAATTCCACCGTGACCCGAAACATTCAAGTCTGAATCCCCAAAAATTAAGCAACGACCACGTAATCATTCCAGAGCAGTAAAATTGATCCGAAGCTCTACAGTTTTCGCCAGACACCAATAAACCGGGTAGAACCTGTAGGGCGGCGAGGTCGGAGTCGGGGTCGGTGTGTGGGGGGGAGATAGGTGGGGGGAGGGATTGGAAGGGGCAGGGGTTGGTAGGGGTGTTGGTCTGAGAGGGGGGAGGTGATAGTGGGGGGGGTTGGCAGGGGGTGTCTAGTTAAATCTGGGAGGGGAAGTGGGAGGCGGTCATAGGGGTTGTCTGGTCATGTCTTGGTAGGGGAAAGGGGGAGGGGTAACAGGAGTTGGTAGGGGTGTTGGTTTGGTCTCTGTAATGTTCGTAGGCTCCGGATCAGATCCGTGCTCGGGAGCAGCGGCCGCACACGCGAGGGTCGTGGGTCAGACTGAATGTTTATTGGCTGCGGCTCACAGCTGGCTGCAGCTGTGGGCTGCCATATGTAAGGAAATACCCAACACCTCCCCCAAGACGCATGTGAACAAACGGATATGGTACAGCATAACGAGAAGTAACACACACGCGTCGGATGTTGTACAATCGATCACACATAGTGATAGGTGGGCCCGGACCAGCGGACCGTGAATGTTTTCGGCCGCTGTCGAAGGCGAGTCCCACGTCTCGGCTCGCGGGTAGGTGAGCTGGAGCCGGGAGCGCACGCATCACCGTGCGAGTTTCCCCGGACGTCCCTTTCGACCCGCGTCGCCACCGGTTGACTGCCCTGGCGGACGGTGTCTGAGTCACTTTCACCGGCCCTCTGGTGGAGCGTCGTGCTCAGACAACCATCTTGCTGCTCGCTGTGGTGCACGTCGTCAGATTCCCGGCGGCGCTGGCCGGAGTCGCTGAGGGTGATGAGTGGCTGCAGGGGGCGCAGGTACCGACGGTTTCGCCAGTATATGCGTCTGCTGGGCAGGCGGATGAGGTAATCTCGGCGGCTGCCGACGCCAGTGACTGTGCCGGTACGGTCCCATAGACCGGTCCTCGGATCCTGCAGAAGCACCTGCTGACCCATCCGGAGTGGCTGATGGCGGCGAGTCGCCATGTCATAGTGCTCAGTTACACGCCGCTGCATCTCTTCGGCCTTGGCGTCGCACGCGTCTGCCGCTCTCTGCCAACACTCGGCGAATGCCCGGTGATGTGCTGGCACTGTTGACCTGAGCGGATGGCCGTATAGGATCTGGGCTGGCGAACGGCCGTGTACTCGCGGTGTGTTGCGCAGCTCCAGCAATCCTTCGGCGTAGGCGTCCGTATCTAGATCTCCTCTTGTAGTCGTTTTCTGGATCAGCCGCTTCACGGCCTTGACTGCCGCCTCCGCGTGGCCGTTAGATTGCGGGTAGTGGGGTGTGGATATTTGATGTTTCACACCCCATCGGCGCAGAAGGTCACGGAAGACTTTTGCCGCAAACTGCGGCCCGCCATCGGTTCGCAAGGCGTTTGGCACGCCCGTAGCGGCGAACACGTGTCGCAGACTGGATACTAGGTCACGGGCGGTCGCTTCGCCTCTCACGTGCGATACAAACGGCCACCCGGATAGGTGGTCTACATACACAAGGTATGTACGGCCAGCAGAGGTAAAGTAGTCCGCTGACACGGACTCGAAGACCCTTGACGGCGTCTTCTCCGTCATCAGTGGCTCCTTCTGCTGGCTGGGCAGGTACAGCTGACACGCCTGGCAAGAACGCACACAGTTCTCCACATCTTGGTCGATGCCAGGCCAGTATACGGCTTGGCGTGCCCGTCTTTTGGTCCGAGCTATGCCCTGGTGACTAGCGTGGAGCCGGCGCAGAATCTCACGCCGCAGGCTCTGTGGCATGACCAGTCGATGGCCGCATAATACCAGGCCGTCGTCCACTGCCAGTCGATCGCGTACTCCCCAGTAGGGATGTAAACTTGGGTCCAGCTGCGTCTTGTGCTCCGGAAATCCCATCAGGACTTCCCCTTGCAGTGCGATCATGGTTGGATCTCTGTCGGCGGCTGCCCGTACAGCCGCCAGAGTCAGAACGTCGAACATAGCGGTTGTGGATCCGTCCTCTTGGCCGCTGGTGATGATGCGAGTGATCATGCTTCTGATCTGGTGGCTTATGTCCTTCTCGGCCTCTTCGTCTTCGGACGTTGGGTCATCTACCGGAGCTCGAGACAGAGCATCCGGAATGGCGTGTAATTTACCCTGTCGCCAGACGGCGACCAGACCGAACGCTGTCAGCCGTTCTCGCAGACGCTAGAGCCGAGGGTTTTCAATGTCGGCTAGGCTCTTGCTGTTCAGAATCGGGATCAACGGCCAGTGATCGGTGATTACTTCAAACCGCTGCATCCCGGTTAGGTACATATAACATTTCCGGCACGCCCATGCCACGGCCAGCAACTCTATCTCGATGATGGCATAACGCGTCTCAGTTTCCGTCAGGAAGCGAGAGCCACATTGGATCAGGTGCCATCTTCCATTGCTGTCCTGCTGTCGGAGACAGAACCCAAGGCCGCCAAGACGTGCTGCGTCGGTCTCCAGGACCGTACGACGCTGAGGGTCGAAAAAATCCAACACCGGTGTCGTCACGAGCGCTTTCTTCACGTCTTTGAAGGCTTTGTCTTGCGCCGGTGTCCAGAGCCATGCGTTTTTAGGACGCAGTAGCTGGCGAAGCGGATCAGCGGCTGCAGCGATTTCCGTCGAGAATTCGCCCAGCTGGTTGACCAGGCCAAGGAATGACCTTAGGTCGGTGATACACCCTGGTTGTGGGGACTCTGCTATCGCCCGGAGCTTCTTGTCGTCAGATGTGTAGCCTGCTGCGCTGATCTTGTACCCACAAAAGGTAACTTCATCCTGTGCGAAAACACATTTGTTGGGATTCAGCGTAATGCCGTACACTTCACATCGCTTCAGAATCTCCCAGACGTGCTTCAGGTGAGCTTGGTAGTCGACATCGTATGCGAGGATGTCGTCGACCACTTTGCAGGTGTTTGGAATGTCTCCCAGGGCTGCATCTCCTCGGCCGTTGTACTCATCGCCTGAGCTCACCAAGCCCATGCTTGCTCGTCGGCACCTGAACCTGCCGAAGGGGGTGATGAAAGTGGTGAAGTCCCTATCTTCATCGCGGATCTTGATCTGGAAGTAACCAGATAGCCCGTCCAGCTTCGTAAAGTACGACATGTTGCTGGAGATCGAGGCCACGACATCGTGCGGGGATGGCTGCGGGTACACCGGTCTCTTCACGTAGCGGTTTAACTTGGTGAAGTCAATGGTGAGCCGGCATCCCGAGACGGTCCCATCAGCCGATCGCTTGGCCACTGGCACGATAGGGTGCACCCATGCTGTCGGGTGCTCCACTGGCTCGATGACTCCCATAGCCAGAAGCTCATCCAGCTGCCGTCGAACGTCTTCACGCCAGCAGAATGGTATATGTCGCGCAGTGGTTAGCGCAAATGGAACCGCGTCATCAGTTAACTCGATCTTCATCGGCTTCCCAGTCATCTCTCGTAGCGTTGACTTCACTCCGAACACCTGTGGGAAGTCGGCCTTCATGGCGGCAAAGTGTGCGAGGCGATCACACGTGGATGGCTTCCCCCGACACGCCGCATCCCATGTAGGCGTCCACACCGGCGGCTGCCTGGTGTCCGCCGGCGCTGGTTCAGAGCCGCTCGCGATAGATCCGGGGTCAGCTTCTGGTCCCCGCGGAGGTTCCTCGGCGGCTTGCGAGTTGCCGTTGCCCTGGTGTACCGGTGACACAGCCTTCCTGACTGGAGCTGCGTCGGTACCAAGATTATGCACCAGCTGCTTGAATCTCTTGCCCGAATCTCGATCCAGATCCGGATCCGGCGGCGGTGGCGATGGATCCCCGGCTGTGGCGACGTTGCGTATCTGCTCCGGAAAGTTCGCCGGCAGGATACCAAACTTGACACAATCATGCCATGACAGAAGTTGACTGTGAAGCTTCCGAACTACGGTGATTTGCACGGTTCGGATGATGTCACCCAGCTGAAGTGTGACGTCGCATGTCCCAAAAGTCTCCATCTCGTGATTGTCCGCGTTGAACAGTCGGCTAGTTGGTGGATTCAGGTCACGACGACGAATCCCCATCTTCCAGCGCTGCTCAACGACAAAACAGACGTCTCAGTCCCGGAGTCTGGTGTCCAGGTGGTGCGGACCGTGCTACCGTCGGACCGATGTAGCTGCATCCGGATCCGTGGTGAGTGATGAGCGGTCACTCCTCTGATCAGCACGTCCACGACACGCGCAACCGGAAGCCGCTCGGCTGGCGCGCCTCGCGCCATCTTCAACAGGCACTAGCGGCACCTGGCGGCGTGATCTGGAAGCTTCTCGCCCTGGCGGCGGCGGCTGGAACTACCCGCGCGCCGCTCGCTGCTCTCTGCGATATTTCGACACACTGCTGAGAAGTGTCCCGTCTGGCGACACTTGTGACACATCAAGCACCGATAGTAGTGTAGCTCTCTGCTCTGCCGGGGACAGTTCAGGAATCCCCGTCAGCAAGCTGTATCCAGCGAACTTGGTTTTCCACGTTTCAAGGTCCTTCAACGAGGCTGATGAGGACTTTCTGTGACCCGTGACCCGTGTTGGGTATTTCCTTGAATGTTCGACCGCGCCATTACATGGCGCGGTCGGTTACGGCTCGACCTAGCCGGTGCTCAGGATGTGATAAGTGATCCACTGGATGCAATTCCCCATGGGTGCAACATCACGATAGTGTGTGAACTGTGAGGCTGGGAGTGTGCAGTGATCTCTGGTAGGCGTTGGCCCGAAGCACAGCGGTAGGTGTGTTGCGGCACAGTATCGGCCCCTGCTAATCGCCCGCGGCCCGGCATGGCGGCGAGCGGCGGAGCAGAGGCGGTACCAGGCGCGGTGGACGGGGAGCAGAAGCCGTCAGAAGTGGAGATGCTCACGCGCATGTTAGCGCAACAACTGGAATCGGCACAGCATCGAGAGGATCAGATGGCGCTTATGGAGCGAGTGCTGTCTGCCGGAGCGCCTGCGGCCGCGGCCCAGGTCTCATCTGGTGGCACTCAGCCGCCGCCCAGGATGCAGCAGCGGGCAAGGATCGCCCATGCTACGCCGGCGCCCCGCCTCTCCTCATCAGCCTCGTTGAAGGACTTTGAAACGTGGAAAGCCAAGTTCGCTGGATACAGCTTGCTGACGGGGATTGCTGAACTCTCCCCGGCAGAGCAGAGAGCTGCACTACTATCGGTGCTTGATGACGACTGGGCGCGGGTGGTCCGATTCGGGTTGTCCGTTTCCGAGGACGCCGACATGGACGATATCATTATGGCCATGCAGGCACACCTGCGGCGACAGCGCAACATCGTAATAGACCGGCGTGAATTTAATATGCGAGTGCAGGATTCCGGCGAGACAGTTGACGATTTCCTCTGTGCATTGCGCGAGATAGCGTCATTTTGTGACTTTTGTTCGCATTGTACAGACGATAGGTTTAGGGACCATCTAGTGATCGGAACGCGTGACGAGGACGCACGCCGCCGCATGTTGGAGGTAGCCGACCTGACGTCTCAAGCGGCAGCAGACATTTGTCGCGCGTCGGAAAATGCTGCAAGCAACAGTACTGCAATTGGCGGCGCGGCTGGGGCTGCACTGTCCCGTGTGTCGCAGTATAGACAAGAGCGCTGCCGAGCTCGTGGTCCCAGCAGCGTACGGCGGTCGTCAACCAAGCCCGGGAAGAAGTGCGGCCGGTGCGGAGCATCGCCTCACGACGACGGTCGGCCGTGCCCAGCGATCGGTCGCTTGTGTCACAAGTGTCGCCAGACGGGACACTTCTCAGCAGTGTGTCGAAATATCGCAGAGAGCAGCGAGCGGCGCGCGGGTAGTTCCAGCCGCCGCCGCCAGGGGCGAGAGGCTTCCAGATCACGCCGCCAGGTGCCGCTAGTGCCTGTTGAAGATGGCGCGAGAGGCGCGCCAGCCGAGCGGCTTCCGGTTACGCGTGTCGTGGACGTGCTGATCAGAGGAGTGACCGCTCATCACTCACCACGGATCCGGATGCAGCTACATCGGTCCGACGGTAGCACGGTCCGTACCACCTGGACACCAGACTCCGGGGCTGAGACGTCTGTTTTGTCGTTGAGCAGCGCTGAGAAGATGGGGATTCGTCGTCGTGACCTGAATCCACCAACTAGCCGACTGTTCAACGCGGACAATCACGAGATGGAGACTTTTGGGACATGCGACGTCACACTTCAGCTGGGTGACATCATCCGAACCGTGCAAGTCACCGTAGTTCGGAAGCTTCACAGTCTGACCCACGACCCTCGCGTGTGCGGCCGCTGCTCCCGAGCACGGATCTGAGCCGGAGCCTACGAACATTACATGGCACGGTCGGTAGGACGGAAGCTTCACAGTCAACTTCTGTCATGGCATGATTGTGTCAAGTTTGGTATCCCGCCGGCGAACTTTCCGGAGCAGATACGCAACGTCGCCACAGGCGGGGATCCATCGCCACCGCCGCCGGATCCGGATCTGGATCGAGATTCGAGAAAGAGATCCAACCAGCTGGTGCATAATCTTGGTACCGACGTAGCTCCAGTCAGGAAGGCTGTGTCACCGGTACACCAGAGCAACGGCAACTCGCAAGCCGCCGAGGAACCTCCGCGGGGACCAGAAGCTGACCCCGGATCTATCGCGAGCGGCTTTGAACCAGCGCCGGCGGACACCAGGCAGCCGCCGGTGTGGACGCCTACATGGGATGCGGCGTGTCGGGGGAAGCCATCCACGTGTGATCGCCTCGCACACTTTGCCGCCATGAAGGCCGACTTCCCACAGGTGTTCGGAGTGAAGTCAACGCTACGAGAGATGACTGGGAAGCCGATGAAGATCGAGTTAACTGATGACGCGGTTCCATTTGCGCTAACCACTGCGCGACATATACCATTCTGCTGGCGTGAAGACGTTCGACGGCAGCTGGATGAGCTTCTGGCTATGGGAGTCATCGAGCCAGTGGAGCACCCGACAGCATGGGTGCACCCTATCGTGCTAGTGGCCAAGCGATCGGCTGATGGGACCGTCTCGGGATGCCGGCTCACCATTGACTTCACCAAGTTAAACCGCTTCGTGAAGAGACCGGTGTACCCGCAGCCATCCCCGCACGATGTCGTGGCCTCGATCTCCAGCAACATGTCGTACTTTACGAACCTGGACGGGCTATCTGGTTACTTCCAGATCAAGATCCGCGATGAAGATAGGGACCTCACCACCTTCATCACCCCCTTCGGCAGGTTCAGGTGCCGACGAGCAAGCATGGGCTTGGTGAGCTCTGGCGATGAGCACAGCCGCCGAGGAGATGCAGCCCTGGGAGACATTCCAAACATCAGACAGGGTCCTACCGACCGCGCCATGTAATGTTCGTAGGCTCCGGCTCAGATCCGTGCTCGGGAGCAGCGGCCGCACACGCGAGGGTCGTGGGTCAGACTGAATGTTTATTGGCTGCGGCTCACAGCTGGCTGCAGGTGTGGGCTGCCATATGTAAGGAAATACCCAACAGTCTTTAGTGGTTGGTCTGAGTAGCAGTCGTCTGAGTTTGGAGTAGTTGGTCTTGTCGCTGTCGGAGGCGTTTGTGTTTGTTGGGGTCTTGGGTACTCCTTTGCGGTGGTGGTGACGTTGAACGCGTACTGCGGCGCAACCTTGAGACAGATGTTTCCGCACGGCCGCCGGCCGGCAGCCATGTTTGCTATGCTCACGGACGCTGGGCGGGTTCTCCCCGACCCGTGCCGATCTCGTTCCCGGTGGGCCGGCTCCCAGCCGGTGCGGCCCACGGAGAGCGGTGACCCCCTGTAGTATGTGCTGTCATCATGCGTCATATCATCATGTCTTCGTATAGTCATCTTGTCGGCGCCCCGTAACTCGTTATCCTGACACAAATTTATATAGCGAGGCCAAGTTTCTCACTATCACCACTTCCATTCGTGAGTGAACCTAGCTTGGTCGTGGCGCCAGGGAAGGATAGAGGAACCGCATGGTTGGAGAGACTTAGGGGAGGGGGGTCATAAGAGTAATGGGCGGACATTGGAGCTGGAAATGCGTCCGTCACCGGCCCTCGTCCAGCTTCGGGGCCCTCTTAAGTGTTAGGGTCCCTCCTGTGTTTCCCTCCATGTCATCCACCAGCAATGCCCCACGGGTCACCGGACTGGCAAATTGAGGGCCTAGGTAATTATCCTGGGTCAAATTTTGGCAACGATGGTTTTTGACAGCTAGCATGCATACGCAGAGCTCCAAACAGCTCCCCACTGGTCCTTAACTACCCTTAGCGACGTCATGTATGCTTTCACGTAATCCATTCATTTCCATCTTCCATTCCGAACATTCGCTCTCCACTGAAAAAAGTAAATGTTGGCCTGATATTTCTCCCCCTCCAGTGGTACGTGCGCATTCAGCGAGTCTTACTTTCTCAGACCGCTGCTTAGGGCTTACTGGCCCAAAGTTAAATGTGAATTACCCGTGCTTAGGTCCACAACTGTGACCGACTGACGCGACACTGTTGGTTAGGTATGATAGACTACTATTTCCGTTACTGCCTTCAAGGCTCGATGACACTGGCCTGCGACATTCCGTTAGTTTCTGATGGGTCTTATGTCTGGGCTTGCGTAATAATGGCCGACATACCTACCCTTAAATGAGTCAAAGCCTTGCCAGGACTTGCGTGCTCGAACTTGCGATCGGCGGGCACCTCCCACAGGTGGTCCTGGGCCACAAATCGGTCGGGATGGTCCCCCTATCGTCTTTCTAACCTATCCTGCCCGGGGTCATATAGGGAGACCCAAAAATCCCCTGCCTGTCCTATCCTTGGGGGCTTACGGAACGCCAAACTTCATCTTCCTTGCCTGTGCCAAAATCGAGAGGCCCAGGCCTACTGGAATAGCTGAGACGGGGAAGGAATACCAACCTGGCCGTTTTTGGCTGTTACCTAAACTGTGCGCACAGATTCATCCCGAACCAAAATTGGGTGCCGCTGCCTGCGAGCTTACCCATCGACCCCGTCGGGTCTTACCACCCTCGGGATGCCCTTCCGCGCTCTGTGATCACCAGGCCGGAGGGATTTGCGGCCTAGAATTACTCAAGTTATCCAGCTGCCCTGTGAAATGTCCAGTCTTTCCGGCACGCTTTCCCAGGGGTTCAACCAACAGTGTTTCGTCATTTCCCGTCTTCTATGAGCCATCCTCCGTCTCCTCCGAAGAGAAGAGGGCGGAGGCTATTCGTAGCTCACGTTTGGACCCATGGAATTTCTCGCCCGTGGAAGGGCGGCTTGCAAACCGTCTCCTCGCTAAAATGCGTAAGTCGTCTCATGTTATTCGTCACAGTCGGTTATCGGGTCCGTCCTGTCCTGTCTTGCCGGCTAGCTTTTGCATTAAGTAACGGACGAACCCGGAATTAATTCCCTGTCAAATCCCTAATCGTACCTAGTACGTTTGGCGACGTAATGGTCAGTGCACTGTTCGTTTCTCAACGACACCAACTGAAGGTTTCATTTAGACCTCCGAATGTTTACCCGACCCTCAGCATTCAAGGGCAATACATGTACTGACAGGTACAAAGCCTGATGGCGAGTTTCCAAGGATTGCACGGTAAACGTTGTTTTTCCCCATCGTGACTGCTTTGCGATATTTCCCACTACAATAATTAACCTGTACGAATCTGGTCTCCAGCTTATGCCGGCCGGACCATGGTGCGAGAGGGTTGGTGAACCGTGTCTGGCGCCTCCCACCTTACCTCACAGCTCGGCGCCGTACCATGTTTACTCGGCCACCGCCCTTCTGGGCCGGCGGGGATTTCTTTAAGACCCTGCCCTCTCCGTTTCCCCACTCATTTCGTTATGTCGCTGTACAGCTTCACGGACACGTCCTCGGGCGTATTAGCTGCGTCTGGGTCGGAACCAAGGAGCGTCAGTCCCTCTCGTCCCCAAGAGGGGATACTCTGGGTTTTTTTCGGCGCCTGGTGACGGAAATCTTCACGTTACGACGCCGGATCCGTCGACTAGAGGTAAGCTTACCCCCCCCCCCGACTGGTTTCATTGGGGGGAGGGGGGTTGGAGAAGTTTGTACCGGTCTGTCCTCATTTTGTATTAGCTAGTTGTACCTCGAGTTTTGGAGCAGCACCTGATCTCCTATCCTGGATTTATTTGATTTTTCCGCTATGTGATTTCTATGTTTAGGCGGAGCTGCGGACTGGCCGGGGCCCGTTCCCCGGAACGACAGGCAGGCCGCGACCGCAGCGTGGGTGCAAGCCCACTTCGGTGACCCTGGCGGTCTATCGGTGAGTTGGTCCCGTCCAAATCGGGGGGTGGTGGAGATGGCGAGAGAGAGAGAGAGAGAGAGAGAGAGAGAGATGCCTCTATGTGGATGCTGGGACGATCCAGTCCCCTTCCCTTCCACAATGACGCTCGATTAGTGCCTGATATGTTTCTGGACGAAAGCCTCTTCTCCCTGTCCCTGAGCCAGGAAAGGTCGGATCAAGTCGTGTAGTGTGCCCCCTCCCCTCCCCCAATGATTTAGCTGCCCTTGACTCGTGTTTATTCTTCGTTCCAGTGAGACCAACCGGGTCGCCACCTGTACTGGGACCCTCGATACTTTTCGGCGTGAAGGAAGAATGATAACCTGGTCTCTTTAATTTTTTTTTTCCATGCCCGCTTAAGGCTTGCCCTTATGTGAATAAATGCCTGTACTGTCACGTCGCGCTGGTCTCTACGTCGGAGGTGTCCGGAAGTTCCGTGAGCATGGGAGGATGAATATTCGTGACTCAAAGCTGAGCGAGTATGGAAGTGCTGCACGTCATCTAACGCCTGTTTGCCATTTCATTCTTTATAATGCTTGGCCTGTGTAACATCCGCTATTTCAGGTTCAGTACCAACATTTCCTCAGTAGCAACGGTTGAGTGTAATCAAAAATGTATTTGCTTCTTAGTTATTCTACACTTTCTACTGTTTAGGTTCGCCAACCAGGAAACACGAGCGTAAAGAACACTGTGTGCTGCTTACATACCCATACGTATTCTAAATTACTCGACATGTAGCATGAACGAATCTTGTGCAGTGACTCTTGTAATTGTCATTATACGATATTCTAAGCAATGGAAATTTTATATGTGCATTCTTGCCAAAGGTAATCCATAGGTGTCGGGTTTTCTTTTCACGATGAAATATTAGGAAGTCAGAGGGGAATCATCTGCATATTTGTGCTCCTTTCCACTTCTGCAGTTTATGATGGCGTCAAGGATATCACCCTTGGCTTATGGCGCAACTGCACCTGCCGGGATCAAGGTTTTTTTTCAAGTCAGTTTCAGTGGTGCATCAGGTGAATATAAAATGCGGGATCTTGAACTTAATATGTAAATATTAATTTTATCGCGGTGCCGGATTGACCAAACTTCTGATGTTGCCCACTAATATGCATAGGCAGAACATTTGTTTTATGGGCACCCTGCATTCCAATTTCATAGACATGGCATTAGAAAGCCAATGCAAATATGAATATTGGCAGCAACCACCATTTTCATGAGGACGTTCCATCGCAGACAAGATGGCGTTGTCTAAAAGCGCCACTGATCCTCACTTTCCAACCTGAGAAACCTGCAGGCTTGTCGCTACGAGGAAGAACTCTTACGGAGCGTGGTATCTTTGCATCCTTATTTATGGTCTCCATTCTACGAGTTTCTTTGAGCATTAGACCAGCGGGGACCAACACCGATTGCCGTGATATTCATGTTGAATGTGCAACTGAAGGACCGCTTACTTGAGGCCTGATGGCGGAATTGACAACAATGTTCCGCCAGAGGCTATAAATCTGCACAAACATTTTTTTATTCAGCATACCCGCAATGACAGTAACCGGATGCTCCTCCGTCGAAAATGTGGGTCAGTAGTGCGAATGCGGTTTACCACTTATGGGATCTAACGTTACGTTTAGTCATGGATGACATCAAGACCCTCATAACCCGCCGGAACCAAACCCATTGTCTGGCTAAATATGATGCAAATTACAATGTATATGCAGGTAAACACACAGAAATGGCGGATCTCTGATAAACAAAATGTCCATGTCGTGCGATACTCCCATTCACTACTGACTATTCGGGTTAACGGTTATGGTCTGTTCCCTCCACAAGGGTAAATGGACCCTTGGCTCGGCGGCACCGGCCAAGCTGCCTGTTTGATGGGAAACAGGTGTTTGACGTTTGATGGGAGGGCGAGCGAGGGAAGGAGAGGGAGAGAGAGAGAGAGAGAGAGGGGGAGAGGGAAAGACGGAGAAACAGAAGGATAGAGCGACAGTGGGGGAGAGATCGGGGGTATTCCAACCTTGTCGGTTTGCACATCTTATCCACTGAGTGACGTGGGGTCCCAGCCGATCTACGTTACTTTCATTCCCCCCACGGAAAAGGGGGGGGGGGGTATTTGACTGTAGTGAGCCAGAAGACCTGCCCTCTGCATTTACGTCTTTCCGGAACCAGGTGGTTCTCCCGTCATCTAAACTCTGGTCAGTAAGGTGCGTGCGGTAGGCGATAGGGGGGCGTCTAAACTCTGTATGTATTCATATTCATTTTCCAGATGCAAAGTGTAAACATTCATGTATCATCCACACCAACCTTAAAACCATGCTCCATAATAACCTTGCTCGCCACAATTCGCTCCTCCACTTTACCCTTCTCGGGGCAAACAGCTACCCATACCCCCGCGGATCGGACCATCACGTACACAAAACCGGTGGCGGACGGGTCACATGGTTTGCATGATGGGTGAAGGGTACATCGCCACTCCCTGGCCTGATTCACTCACATTTCGCGATGTTCACTCGGTTTTCGCAGAGTCTTTCAGAAGTGGCCGTGTCGATCCGAACGCGAGCGAAGTTCACAATTTAACCACAATCACTCCACTCAGCTCGCGAGCGACTCCCGAACGATTCCGTTGGATGCGAGAGCTTCTCGGCGATTCCGTCGAATGTCCTTTCTACTCCGTCGCAGCTGTATTTATACCCACTCCGCACGTCGGGCCGAGGTCGGATGTACGCTTATCTGGTTTTCTTCCTTTGTTGCTGGTGGCTTGACCGGTGACCGCTGAGGACCGCTGGTGATTCCTGGTGACGGCTGGTGACCGCTGACCGCTGATTGGCGGTTGGCGGTTCCGGCTGTCCAGAGAGGTGGCTGCTTCTAGGCTACTGGGTCAGGCTGATACCCTGTGGCTAGGCGGAAGTCATTGCTTGCTTTGGCAGCAGCACCAAGTGGCCGCTGTTGACAGTAGGGTGTGGGCGTTTCGGCGACGAGTAGGCTTCGTGTTTGAGCTTGGTTTTCACACGTTTCGCCCGGCGGCGCCTGGTTTCCGGTCTGTGGAGGCTTGAAATCTCGCGGGTCGGCCACGTCGCTACCGCATGAAACGCCGTATTGAAAATGTAAGCCGTCTTACATACCACGCAAAAAAACCTGCTTGGCCATGTCCGTGATGTTATGAACAGCGACAGCAGACGACTCCAGCAGACAGCTCCAGGAAGCAAGCAAGTATGCCAAATAAATTAAAGTCATGGGGCACATTTCTGTACCTATACATGATAACTTGGTATTGAAAATCAAGTCACAGTCTAATGCATGACTATATTTATATACACTTACTCAATGACATTTATTTAATTACAGCCCGTGCCTGCATTGCTGTTGCATTACATAGTTCCAGCAGCAAGCACCGATTGTTAACTAAACTCATGTTACGGAGCACATTTTCAGCCATGCATTCATCTTTGACTTATTGTTTAGTACCATATCATACATAGCCACATAAATCTGCTCATGACATTTATATAGTTGTCATAGCTGCTTGTTGATGGGGCCCTTTGCTGGAACGGTCTGCGGTGGCTGCTGTTAGCTTCACGGACATCAATTTGAACACTAGCCCCTGACGGCCTGCTGGTGGCAGCTGATTAGGGTTGATTTGTTGTATTTGTGTACCTACTTGTTGTACTTGTGTACCTGTGCGTGCTGGTTGGAGCCAACGCCGCACGTGGCATTGAGCAGCCCTACGGAGAGCGTGACCAACGGCGTCATTCTGCCATCTGGCGAGAAGTATTGTTACCCCTTCTTCAGTATTCAACTTCATGACATTTTTTCCCGTGGTGTAGCCCGGATTCTGTCCAGAGGGCCAGGGGCATCTGAGAAAGACTCCTCAGCCCTGGCCTCCGCGTCGATCACCCGAGACGCTTCGGTGACCAGCTGAACCGCCTTCTCAACGGCCTGCGTGTGCACAGGGTACACTGGAATGCTGAGAAGAATATGGACGATGCCTCTGATGCAGGGGTGTCGTTTTATGAAAATGATTGGAATGGTTCAAATGTTTGAAGGTATGTGGTACCATGCATGTGAACAGGAACCTGGAAAGCCGTACGTACTAAGCACATAAACATGGAAGATGTTATGTCTTGATCGTATATAAGGCGCATTATACTTGATCGCGGCAGATATCGAGTGCGCCAAATATTAATGCTGTTACGATATGAAAAAGGCCAGTTCTAACAGAATGATCCTGTTCTTTACTTTGCATTTCCCAGCAATCCTCTTCTTGCACATACGATAAGCTGAGCTTGTTGGTTTTGTAAGTATGTCAGTTAGGACAGATTATCAGTGAGCCATGTGAAAATGCGTTTTCATTCACAAATAAAGCTTAACCTGACCACTGCGAGTGAACAGATTTTCGGACTCGGGATACCCAACAATGGTAGCTTTCCATTGTTTTGATCGAACATTGTTTGCAAAATAAAGCTAAAAGCACACGCAAAAATGATCGTCCAAATTGCTTCGCAAAGTCGCTAATTGTGTACATAATTTAATGGCATGATCAGCTGTGTTGGCTGTTCATGTATGCAGGATGGCTGCAGAGGCAGTTCAACATTTTTTGGGGGGTTGGATGTAACTCTTGTCATAAGCAATCTGCATGGTAATGTTAGCATGGGCACCAGGCACAGTAATGATAGCAAAACACAGCGGGTAAATGGTCAATAAGTAAGATAATCCAGATGCATGTAGGCACACCGTGCATGGGACACGTGGGACACGTGGGACACGTGGGACACGTAGGACACATAGGACACGTAGGCAAGAAAACAATGACTGTTGGCATCGAGACATGCCTGAAATGTGCTCTGTTGCTCCAATGCTGCATGTTTTCTTCTGCAAAACCATCGGGATGGCTCAAATCCTTATTGGGGTGGCCTAAAAGAAAGTTGTGTAGCTTTAGCCATTTCAAAAGTGTGCAAAACGACACTTATGCTCTGATGTGATCATCTGACATGGCGAGTGTTATCGGAGGTTCGGACATGGTCTCATTCTCCCAGTCATGGCTGTTGTTTTTTTTTAATGGAGAAAGTGCCCCCTCAATATTGTATCCCTCCAATATTTTCAACTCTTAGCATGGGACCCTATGAAGTATGCTATTTGGGCCGGCCCAAACATGGGATATCCAACCCATTTGGACCCGCCCATTTCCTCCATGCATTGCACCACCCAATCATCTTCAGAAATAAACGCCCTGATCCCAGTCGAAGATCTATGTAGTCTGCTGGCTCCCTCTCAACAGCAAGGAGACGGAACTGACGGGCTTAGCCCGGTGTCTCGTCCCGGAGCCGCCATTGCAGCACCGCAGACACCGCTCTCTCATCAGTTGCCATGCTCTCGTCCGACAACACTGCAGCAAGCAGTGTCTCAGAGTGAGCCCAGTAGCTATCGCGTTGTTGCACTGGACTCTCCAACTCTGCCAGGCGCGAGTGCAGCTCTGTTAGGAGCTGGAGCACAACGCTTTCGTGCAGGTTCTTGTCACCATCCTGACAAGTCCAGTTCCGCTTGATATGAAACCACATCGCTGCATGGCCCACAATGATGAATTGAACTGGCAGCACCAGTCCCTCCGATTGCAGAGTGCACGATATGTACACATGCGGTGACGAGCTAGTGCACACGGCTACGATACGGGTTATCTAACAGAGCTTGTGCGGCAGTAATACATGCCTGCCAAGTCGATAAAGGTCGCTTGAAATCTGGAGATAATACAAGCGCGGTGGACATCACGAGGTGACCGGCACCCTCGGGTTTGCGCTGTTTGACTAACAGGACTGCACTGCGACGGGGGAAGGACACAACAATCGGCGAACTGCTCTCCAAAACCAGGGAATGTGGCATGGCAGGGAATGTGGCAATGCTATCATAACCAGGAGGAATATTTCTGGCACGCCTCCCATCCCAGACTGGCCGCGCCGCAGACGCGCTGTTTGAACTGTGGGCCATATCGAGCGAGATGGATGCCGACACCCGAGTGCTGGGGTGTGACGGCACCAGTGTCAACACCACGGCGGGATATGCTGCCGGCTGGTTGAATGTCGAGCTAGCGGCCTGTGCACTGGTTCATACGCCAGCTCCATGCAAATGAGCTAAGTTTGTTTGAATCATTCGTCAAGCTGGATGGAAGCACGACAGGTCCAAAGTCGTTCACCGGGCCCATTGGCAAGACGGCAGCCGGTGCTGTTGGAGCTGTGCCAGTGGTAGATTTCATCCCCGTGCCAGGCAAGGTTCAGGCGATCGACAGTGAGGTACTGGCACAACTCAGCCTTGACCAGATGCTGTTGCATCAGCTGGCAGAAGGAGTGCAGTCTGGCTATGTCCCAGCGAGTGTGGCAAGTAAAAGGATTGAGCCGCTGAACCAGGCACTCTAGCTGATGTACGCCTCCCGAGGCATGCGGATGCACATTGGGTATGTTCAGTTTGCGCAAAGTGTGAAAAGTTTTAGCTTTAACAGGTTGATTTCATTATTTGTCATAAGGAGTCCATTTTGCTCTAAAACATTAATATTGAATTGAAAATCTCAAAATCTCGTCGTCCCCCAATTATCGCGCTCGGGACCCAAAATTCCCGTCGGTAGTCCCAACAAGTTTGGGTTCGGGCATCATAAATTTCCGTCGGGGCTCTCAACAATTGTGGTCTAGAGCACAAATAAGAACAGTGTGGCCGCTAAAATCGCATCGGCACCCGAAAAAAATACGTCAGAGCCCTCCAAAATAAGGAGGGATTCAGAAAAAATAAATGTCCGAGCAAGGAAAATCGCCCATGAAGAGCCAAACATAACATCAGGTACCTTCAGAAATAGCGTATAGCCCCGAAAAAAACATACCGGATCTCGAAAAAACATACCGGATCTTGAAAAAACGCGGCGGGACACAAAGATATGGTGCCGGGGTCCAAATCCAGGTCAGAATTCGGACTTTCAAAATTCAGAGGCGATCCCCAAAAATCGTGTTCAGCCCAGAAAACTGACGTCGGATCCCCGGAACCACGCGCCTGGCCCGAAAAGTCGCACTGGGACCCAGAGAAATCACACCGGAGCCCCCAAATCGTACTGCGGCCCCACAAATGTGCGTCAGAAACTCCAAGCAAACACAGCGGGACCCTCAGAGCACAACGGGAGGGCGAAAGTGCATCGGGCCCTCCAAAGCGCATCGAGTCTCGCAAAAAGTGGCAGGGCCTTCAAACATGCGTTGCAGCACTAAATAAACACACCGGGAGCTCTAAAAAGAACATACCTGAGTCCATCAAAGCACACTGGAACCACGAGACGGCATGAGGGCCTCAAAAACAGGCTGGGCTTTTCCAGCTATGCCGTCTTAAAAATGAACAAAAAGACCGGGCACTAAATATACACATCGGGAGTTCGAAACCGCCCCGATACGTTAAAAAATCGTCGGTGCACAAAAAAAAACAAAAAACCTAAAATGAGCAGGGGTCTGAAAAATGTCGGGCCCCTAACAAAAAGGGTTGGAGCCCCAAAACATCCGTAGACGAAGAAAAACGCTACGGTTTAAAAAAAGGAGGGTGTACACACACATGAACATTGGCGTGGTGGCGACCGGGAGTGATGAATGCCTGAAATTGAACAATTTTGCATTTTTAAGTGATTTGTACAGGTCCAATTTCTGCAGTGTGAGGTGACTTATCAAGGGGTACCAAAAGAAAAACGTTCGGACAGGATGGGGAGCTAGGGTTGAAATACGGTGACTCAGAAACGGTGGTGGTAAATTGCCTCTCCCCCCCCCCCACACAGGACAATTACGTTGGTCACTAATTATTTTATTTTACAAATAATTTTACTCCTTTCAAAAAATTATGCTCGGAATTCGGGGACTTTTTTAAATGGGGGTAGGTGGCCCCATCCAAATCCGATTCCCCTGACGCAAATCCTAGGTACGCCACTGATTCGAACTTTCTGGCTACCCAATCGGTGGAGTTTATTCGCCCAGTTAAAATCTTTAAAATACTCAGAAAGATGGAGGACATAGATACTTATCCGGTACGGTCAGGCGCTTATCTCGCCAATACAAACTTCGCAATATGCGGTCCATTATTGGCTAGATATACTTCGCTCCCGACAAGATAGATGTTCTTCTGGGCAGTTGGGTGCTTTGAGAATGCAGACGCACTCCTGGGCCAGCTGGTGCTCTCTTCGCAGTGCAGCGCTTCCTTGGACTGGTGATGGCCCTGTTGAAAATAAATGCGCCGTTTCGTATAGTTACCACCCCTAGTTCAAGTTTAGGCACACTCCTGAGGTACTCTAGCACCTCTCTTGACAGTGTTAGTGCAGGCACCCATCTGGGAGCCACTCTTTGGAATGTTAGCGTCCTCCTGGGCCAAGCGAGCGCCCTCCTCAGAATGTATACATACGTTTTGCAACGTTGTGCAATAACTGGTCCAGCATGACAAAAATGGCCATTGGGGAAGTTTGATGACGCAAAAAGAGCATGCCATCTGCCATTCTCGACACAACTTAGCTAGATTATTGCCTCCGGGCAATTCGCTGATTCAGATTGAGAAACTCCTGGCTAATTTGTCATCCACTTCAAATTGAAGCAATTATTTCCTAATGATAGCTCTAAAGGCCAAACTTGATGATGCAAAAGCATGTTGGTGAAAAGAAATTAAAATATCGCAAGAATTACCCCTGACAGAAGCAAGTCAACTGAATAAATCTTAATGAAGCGGCCATGTCTGGCCATGTCTGGCCATCCCAGGCCATGTCTGGAAAACATTTTCACGGGGGAGACGCGGCAATAATATAATAAAATGCCTAAGAGGAAGGATTTGGTAGGGATTTGAACACTTTCCCCTCAAATTATCAAATATTTAGATGATGGACTCCTCTGAATCCGCCACTGGGACCAAATGGACCCGATGACGTGCCGTAACTTCAGCTTTAAATACCGCAACAACAAGATCACGTTTCGTGAATTTCTAGCATGGATGCCAAGCAGACCGTGCCGTGCACCCGCACAATAATTTCCTGAGAATCATTGGAAGTGCTGACGAAATTACCAGAAAAGTGATGAACGTATATTCTAGCCACCGAACCTACATAACCTAACCGTCGGGATGCAACGCTTAACATTGAATATTTATTGGTTTAAGAAGCAAGATATCTAGGGAGAGTAAGCAGTTTTAGTGAGATCACCAAGGGGGTGCGACACCCCCCCCCCCCCACCCGCTCGCGCAAGAATGGGGAACAGCGGCCGGCGCTCCATACGTTCCGTCGCCCCTCCTTGGCGTCGTACCCATTGCTGATGGTTTCGCCCGTCATGCCTATTTTAATACCCACTATTTTCAGTACACCGTACTAAGCTGAGAGTGAGTGGGGCGGTCATACATGAACGGTCATACACATCACTAAGCGGCGCTGAGAAAGGAATTATCTTCAGAAACGTCGTTCCCCACTGCACTCGCGTCATTTTAATTTTTAAGTTACTACGACCTTAACAAATAATATGATTATGGTACGAAATTTCACCCCTGGACGATTTCACCATTTAAAAAGGCCTGGCATTGCATTTGCTCCGCGCTGCCTACGCCTCTGGTGCCGCGGATAAGTGGCGCTGATGTGGGCCTTTCTATCAGAGGACGGTGCGCGGATGGTGGTCAGGTCAGACCAGGTCTGGTTACCGGCCAAGTTGGCCAGGTCGCGGGGGGCCGGTCAATCAGTGGAGCGTGAGCACCAGTGGCCGACGGCAGGAGCGATTGTAAACTGACCCAGCTGCGGCCCAGGGTCCCAGAGCGACCTAGCTGACCTGAAGGCTGTCGCCATGGACATCTGGTGTGTGCTGTGGGAGCTGTTTGAAGGTATGAGACACGCAGATATATAGGTGGCCTCGTATGATTATTGGCGTTGCCAGCATCAGTGGCGTACCCGAAGGGTGAAAGGCGAGGGTGTGTGGCAAATGGTGCAATTCTCCCCCATCCCTGAGAGGTGGTGAGCCCTCAATAATCGCGCCGGGGTTCGGAAAAATTGCGCCAGAGTCCAGAAAAGTGACAATGGGTCATACAAAATCGCACCGGGCCATGCAAATCGCTCTGGCGCCCCCAGAAATCACCTGGGACACCAAAAATGCCCATCGGACACCACAAATTGGCGTCGGAGGCCCAAAATCAATACAAATTAAATCTTGCGCAGGGACCCCCAAGAATCGCGATTGGTCCACAAAATTGTCGTCGTGCTCTCCCCAAAAATCGCGCACCAAAGAAATCCAGTCTGATGCCAAAAATCGCACCAGGATCCGAAAGAATGAAGATGAAAAACACAAATTAAGCAGGGACCACGTAACATAAACCCGTGCCCAGAAAGTCGTTATGAAGCCCAAAATCAGGCTATAGGCCACCGAAGTCGCGTTAGGACCCGAAAAAAACTGCGGGGCTCCAATAAATCATATGAAGCCCTAAAACTCGTGCTAGGACCCAACAATTTCGCGCCAAAAGTCCCAAAATCGAGCTGGCCCACAAAACATCACGACATGTCTCGGAAAAGCGACTCAGGTTACTAAAAATTCAGAAGAGGTCCTGAAAAATGTATCAGACCCAGAAAACCCGAATCGGGGCACCAATAGCTCGCATTGGGATTTCGACAACTCGGAGAATCGCTTCGCGTTCCCGAAAAAAATCGCGCCAGAGCACCGAAAAAGTGCGCTGTGGCCACAACAAAAATTGCGTCGAGGGCCAAATAAACTCGGCGGGGCTACAAAAGCATACCGGAGCCTGAAAACATACTGGGGTTATTCAAAGCTCACCGGGTCTCACAATAAGCGACAGGGTCTCAAAATATGCATTGGCCTCCAAATTCACATAGGTAGCCTTCAAAATCACCGGAGGCCCTCAAAGCGCGCTGGGACACTCAAAGCCGCAGAGGCCGCAAAGACAGCATGAGGGCCTCAGAAACAGACTCAGAAGCGACATGGTCCTGAAAGAAAAAACGCACATCGAAAGCCTCTCCTCAAAAAAAAAATGGGTCCAAAAAAAAAAAAAAACCATAAAAAGCGGTGGGATCCCAAAACGCACCGGGACACTAAATGAACACATCGGTGTCTTCGAAAGCGGGCCGTTCACTCAAAAATAGCATGGGTCCATAAAAAGCAACAAAGCCATAAGCAGCGCTGGGATCTCAAAAACGCACCGGGGCCCTAAATGACTAAAACACATCAGTAGACAAAAAAAACACGATTTCCAGTTGATCAGGAGCAAACACCGCCGTGCTCTTTACTGCCAAGGAGCTAAAGTTTTAGCCATTTTCAATGTTCCCGGTTGGGGTCAAAATGAAGGTATGGACACACGCACACACAAACACACACATATTACACACACACACACATATATATATATATATATATATATATATATATATATATATATATATATATATGCATATATATACATATATATTTATATATACATATAATATATATATATATATATATATATATATATATATATATATATACATATAATATATATATATACGTCTTTTCCCAGTCAGAGGGAGCTACTTTTCATGGGGAGGGCACATGCCCCCAGTACCGCTCCCCCGTGTCCGCACCTGGTCAAAGGGGAACTACTCATTCTATGTTGGTTGTCTATTTTGACACACCCGGCGCAGCCCGTGACCTGTTGTTTTCTTTGCGTTTCAGTGCTAGTCGCGCTAGTGCTGTTAGCCGTGCTTGACATCAGACGAAGAGGATATTCCACAGCAATCAGCTGGCCCCGGCTGCTGTTTTTATACTACATGCGTCATCTGAGCTCAATCAAAGGATACATGATGCTTCGCAAGTTTGAAAGAGAAGTCCGTCGATTTCAAGAGGTGAGTTTATCATCATGGGATGGGCACCCAATTTAAGGCATGGATTGAACCAATATGAAGTAATTTGACAGCAAAATACGCTAGCTTCCCCTTTATGCTATCTCAGTTTTTGGATCCATCTCTTTGAATGACGTTCTAACAAGTTTTAAAGTTAAGAAACTGGAGTCTAGCGGATAACACAAAATCAGCAATTGCCGTAAGAAAATCAGAAGACATGAAAAAAAACCATTAGCACTGCGAAATGGGCGGATTCAAGAGGGCACAGTGGCATGATCCTTCCCCATATCCCAACGGAGTTGCGACGCTTTTCCAGGACGTTCTAGTGCAACTTCCTTTAATTTTGCAGCCGAAGGCGCCCCTCTGACTAGAAAAGACGCCCATCTGGTATAGACGGCGCCCCTGCAGAACGCTCTAGTGCACCTCCACCTCCGAGCTTTAAACATCTTCCATATTAACATCACCGCTCATGGGAAATAGTACCCCTCCGGACAAATAGCGCCCGTTCAGACAAGTGCACTCCCTCATCAAAATTCCTGGATCCGCCCTTGCACTGCGACTGATCCACTGAAGGCAAACCACAATGCCAACAACTATTCCGCATTCTGAAAGAATACATCACTGGTGCTTTGGTGACTTCGCAGCGAACACTTTTGCATTTATATTACCAAATTGTGCCCCGTCTGACGTCCTGCAATACAAAGACTTGCAGCTCAGGTAGCTCAGTTGGTTAGAGCGCTGCCCTGCGTTGGTCTCCCATGTCCTGGCAAGACAGGGTTAAAGTCGCTTCACGCGCTCGCACTAAGCCCCCGGCTGGGAGGGTCAGTTGGCAGCTGGCTCGATCAGGCCAGGGACGAGCTACCGGGGCGGCAGTGTCGGTGCATTAACGGCACGTTAATCTCTCGGTCAAGATTCTGCGGTTGAACTTGAATTAATGGATCGGGTGGTGGGGCCAGGATTCATGCAACAATCTCTACTTTGCAGTAAGATCCTGGTCCATAAAGCCACCCCAGCAAGAACCCGGACTTGATCGTTACAAAAATAAACATCAAGAAAAACAGAACATCCTCCGTTAGACAAATACTTTGTAAACCACCATGTATAATCTGACAGTTGTTGAGCAGTTCTCCAGTTCATAAATAAATCGAATAGTAGTAATGAACGCGTCACTACAACATGGCGGATGGGCTCTACTAAAAGTGGCATTCACGTATTCCATTCCCAATAGAACCCAGCCAACGAAGACAAAAGATGTTGAATGAGTCCTCCAAAGCATGGCTCTCGTTGATCTGGTGTCACAACATCTCACGTGTGCTTACACGCCCATCGTTTGCCGAATGCAGGTGCAGTCGGAGTTCCTGCTGGCACGGATTCGCCGGTGCGAGGACACGGCGTACGGCCGGGACCACCACTTCGCAGCGATCGCCAGTGTCGAGGACTTCCGCCGCAGCCACCCGGTCGTCGACTTCTCCCACGTGGAGGAATACGTCGACCGGATGGCCAGCGGCGACAAATCCGCCCTGCTGGGGAAGGAGGACGACATCCACATGTTCATCACCACGTCGGGAACAACGGGCAGGAACAAGCGGATTCCACTGTCCGCACAGGGGGCTGACGACATGCGGAAACACCTGGTCAACGGACCGTGCCTGTACGTCATGCGACGAGACACAGGCTCGTGGAACGTGAAGCGGATGACGAGCATCGCCAACGGTCGAACGGTGGAGCACACCATGTCGGGGCACACCATCGGAGTGGTCGCCAACGTAGTGTACTCGGAGTCCAACAAGTTCCTGGCATCTTTATACACCAGTCCGCTGGTCAGTCTGGAGGTGAAGGGCGAGTTTGAGTCCCAGTACATCCACATGCTGTTTGCGCTGCGTGACAAACACATCTCCACGATTGTCACATTTTTCATCCACAACTTCCTGAGCATGATGCGTCGGATGGAGAGCTTTCAGCAGGATCTGGTGAGTGACGTGCGGCGCGGCAGGATCAAAGAGGACCTGGACATATCCGACGGTATCCGCGCACAGCTCAACGCCTGCCTGGAGCCAATGCCGGAGAGAGCTGACGAGATTAGCGGCGTGTTTGCCGGAGGATTCCGATGCATCATTCCACGTTTGTGGCCGGATGTGACGCGAATCAGCGGCATCTGGTCCGGCAGCACCAACGAGATCTACTACAGGGAAGCCAAGGAGATCGTCGGGCCAGACATCATCATCCTCAGCGTCGTCTACTGCTCGTCCGAGAGCGTTCTGGGAGGCAACATGGACAACAAGCGGCCGGGAACTCCACGCTACGCGCTGCTGCCGGACACAACCTTCTTCGAGTTCTTGCCCATCTACAAGGACCGCATTCTCGATCTGGAAGATATCTGCCCCAAAGATCTCCTGTTGGCTACCGAGCTGGAGGTCGGCAAAGAATACGAGATGATCATCACCACCGCCTCCGGGCTGTACCGATACCGTTTGGGTGACGTGATCAGGGTGGCAAGCTTCTACCAGCAGGCACCGGAGGTCGAGTTCCTGTACAGGTGAGTATAAAGGGTAGAAGGGAAAGTACAGCTGATCATGCTTTTGATGCAAATGCCAGAAGTGTTAGTGGCAAAACGTATGGGAACTTCATGCTTGTATGTTGTCCGAAAAAAACTAGACTTGTGATGCGTAGCTAAGACATGGGGTGCATTTAATTAGGTAAGTTGCATGATTCTGAATTAACTGGCTATGGCATTTATATTCATTAGAGGAAGCCAAGGATAGGAGGTGGAATACGTGAGGAAAGTTATGGTAGGTTATGCTGTAGAGAATAGCCTTGATGGTGAACGAGTATAATATTTTTGGTTGGATCTTATCCTTAGGAATGTAACAAACTTCAGGATGGTGGCATGCCACAAACCGCCAGACCAGGATGACCAGACTGGTACGCTGATGCATGGAAAAAAATAAGTCGGAGAGTGCATGGCATGACTCTATTCTTGGGAGATGTTAGCGTAGCGAGGCTTGGGGGACAAATCTAGAAGTCTGACAAATTTAGGAAAAAAGTATTTGGTGCTTCGTTTGATGACATTTTTTGTTTTAAATGATGAATGAACCTACAACTAATAAGAGAAAGCAAGTGTTAGATCTGGTAGGTACAAATGATTGCATATTTGTACATAATGTAAAGATAGGAGAGAGCTTAGGATGCAATGATCATAGCATTATACACTGCTCCTTATATGCTGGAAGTGTCGAAAACAATATAGAACTGATTCAAAATTGTGTTCAAGGGAAGTATGATCAATTCATGATCTTCCTGGGTGAAAGTCAGTGGGACGAGTTATTGTTAGGCTTAGATGCACATCAAATGTGGGAAGCCCTAAAAGGTAAACTGATTCAAGGGAAAGATAGGTTCATTCCGAATAAGCATATCAGAAGGGACAAGGCTAGACGCCCTTCGTGGCTGACTAGGAAGAAAAACAATTGCTGGTGTCAAAGGAACCGCCATTTATAGTCTTTAAAAACCCTGAACTCTGACGCTAACCTGGGCTAGGATGACTAGAACCAAAGCTAGGAGGTGTGGTAGGGCATCTACAGGACAGGCTGAAATTAAATTGGTTTGGTCACTGTTCGTCGGGAAATGCTAACAGGTTTTTTAACTTCCACAAATTTCGGTCTGAAAAAGAATGTAGTGTAGAGCTATTGGAGGGAGATGTTGAAGTACTGGTTGAGGACCGTGATATAGTTAAGTTCCTATGGAAACAGCTGTCATCAGTTATACTAAAGATAAATCAAGCACATGTGAAAAACTGAAGGGTATTCTATAGCAGGGGATTCCTTAGAAGATCTTACAAGAACAACAGTAGTTGCAGAAAACCCGGTGCAAAACAATAAACCGAATGCAGATGCAGCAACTGATAACATACATGCTATGTTTTTAGTTATGTGCGCTCATGTTTTGGCAGTTCCTCCAGGTGTCATTTCCAAGCAGTCTTTTGAATGTTCTGACGTACCTGAAGATTGGCGTAATGAGAATGTAGAACCGATTTTCAAAAAGGGTATTGGGAACGCTGCGCGGAAAATACAGCCCAGTTAACTTGACCTCATTGGTTTGTAGAGTATTATAAAAACTTGTCAAGGCAAATGTACAAGCTCATCTTGATAAGCATAGCCTTTAAAAGAAATGTTCAACATGGATTTAGAACTGGGAGATCTTGCTGGACTAACCTGGAATTTGTGTACGATGTAACTAGGGTGATTGGCGGTGGGAGAAGGATAGATGCGGTGCTATCTGTCTTTAGCGAAGTTTTTGATAATGTTCCACACAGCTATTTAATTCATAAGATAGTGCATCATGGGATTTATTGAACAATTATAGGCTGGATTGAAACATGATTAAGAGAACGGAGATAAAAGTAGTATTACATGGATGTAGCTCTGAAATGGAGGCTTGTTCTGAGTGGGATGTCACAGGACCCCACTGTAGGCCCACTCTCCTCTTAATATCTATGCGAACAACATTGCGGTAGGGCTGAGAAATAGGGTGCCTTTGAATTTGCTGACGGCATAACACTGATTGGAAAGGTGATGGATTTATAAGTTTTCAGCTCGACTCAGAAAACGTTAAAAAGTGTGCAACGTTAAGAACGTCAGATTCCTTGCAACTACTATCAGTGTAAAGTTATGCATCTGTGATCTGGATGGGAGACATTTAGATATGGAATGGTATGGAGTGAACTGGATGCCATAGAAAAGGATAATGATTTACGCGAGTTTATTTCAAGCGATCGTGAAGCAGAAAAGCAAGTTAATTTAGCTTGGAACAGGGTGGTGAGAATGTTAGGCATTATTAATAGGAGTGTTCAATATAAGCGCAAGGAGGTTAACTATGAAAACACAATTGTGTTTTGCCATTTGCAACCTCACTTGGAATATTGTGCACAGGCATGGAGCCCTTCCTGAGAACGGGATAAAGGTATGCTAGAAATGGTGCTGTGCAAAGCTACTGGGCTTATCAGTGGACTAAGCAAGTTCGAATATGTCGAGAGGCGTGTGGCATTAGATATGCACTCACTCAATTGCATGAGATTAAGTGGTGATATGCTTGGGATGCTTCAGATAGTAAATGGACTGGGTGAAGTGTAGTGTTAATCTGAATGATGCTCTTTTATTTTGGGAATCGCATAGGGGCTATCAATTCATGTTTCCTGGTGATGTGGTGGAGAGTCGCTCATTGAATATATTTAAGAATGGGTGGATAAATTATCCTGGTTCAATAATGTTATTTTTAATCATAAACTGTGGAGTAGGGGGATGGGATCTGGGATAAATGGAGTGGACGGGCGGAGGACCAAATCTACGGTGGTATGTGTCTTAGATCATGCTCATACATGGGATATTATGCTACTATTAAGCCTGTTACTGTAGTAACAGGTATATATATACAGCATGCATAAAGTGCCTTCCTTCGGATATGCGATGCTGATGAGATTTGCCATGATCGTGCAATGGGTGGGTAATTGCTTTCATGGGTGGAGAATCGTTTTCAAAGTTGTCACAGAAAATTGGTGTGACAATACCACACCAAGTTTGGAGTTGGCGTGACCATGGCCATACCTGCCATACCGCATTTTCCACCCCCATGGTTGCTTTAGAGCAACACAATATATGACATTGATCAGGATGTTTTTTTCTACGTTTTTATCATCCCATAGCATGCTTTTGATCTAGATGTTCTTTGTCGATTCTGACAAACAAACCGAATATATTAGTTTGATTGCGAACTATTAAAGATAAGCTGAATAGACACTGACATATGATATGAATAATTCTGCAGAAGGCTTGAAACCGATCTTATACATATTGAATATGGCTTGAATTGGATGTGTACAAAATCGCCATGTCTTCAATTGCACGTTTTAAATGTTGCTGTGTTCCGAATTTTCACTGGGGCGACTTGTTACAATCAAAACTCACGCTAAGGATGCTGCTTGCGGAGATCTTGGTCTTATTCGATTAATGAATTACAATTCAACGGTGCAACTTTCTTAACAACAAAACATGCTGCCAGGCATCTGACAGGACCCACTGCTGCCACCACCTCTACCTTTTCAGCTATTCATCAACTGAACGTTTCGATCTGAGACAAAACATGAGTACATGTCGCTACTTGAATTCTGAACTCCCAGGAAACGGAAAGCCAAAGACCATGGTGATCTTTGGTCCAAGCATTTCCGTACCATTCCACTATATTTCTCAGAGCACGGATGTGCTTCTAGGTCAGGACAGGCTCTGAACGTGAATGGTGAGAAGCTCTCGGAGGAGGTGTTCTTCCGCGCGCTGCGGAAGGCTTCGCAGCGGTGGTCGGCGACACTCACGGACTACACTGTGGCGGGCAGCCAGTTTGCTCCAGCCAGCAAAGGTGTTCTGGATCCTCACTACATTCTCTTCGTTGAGGCGGAGGGCGGACAGCTCGCGGAGGATGATCTCGGACTGGTAAGCATGCACTTACCAGGCACACGCCAGTTCGATCGCAACAAAGCAACCCCCATACTTTCCAGAGGTAATGAAAAACAGGCTTCCGATCGTAAAATAACCCGACCCTCTTCGTTTTGTACCATTTTTGTTTGCTCTCTGGTTGTTAATGGAAAGAAATGATTAAAAAGACCATGATGAAAGAGCCCTTTTGAGAGGTCCGCGTGCTTCTGAAGATTGTGTTGTCGATGTATAAATTGCGTGTAAAGAAAATATACGACCGTCAATATACCAGGAGGTGCTGAGTTGACATCAAAAGTAGCGATAAAGATTATACTTTATTACTCAACGTTTCGGCCAGGGGCCATCGCCACTCCTGACGATGGCCCCTGGCCGAAACGTTGAGTAATAAAATATAATCTTTATCGCTACTTTTGATGTCAGCTCAGCACCTCCTAGTATATTGAAGGTCGTATATTTTCTTTACACGCAATGTCTAAAGCCCAGGAGCATCTATAAAGTTATAAAGTCATAAAGTATTAAGGCTTAATAAGAGCCACAGGGGCCCATCTGGGCTAAGCCTATCTAGAAATGGTACTAGAAATGTACATACTCCCAACCCAATCAATCCCTTATCCCAAGTTCCTAGGAAGCTATATATCCCAGCCTATCTAGCACCACTCACTTGCTACCGCATAACACCCTCAACAATCACAAGCTCCTCCCATCATACCCATCGTGCCACCATAGACAATCTCATCAGCATCACATCCCGAAGGAAGGTGCCGAATCCACTGCTAGGCACACCCCACACAAATTCATAAAGCGTTCAGACTTAATAAGAGACTCACTTTCTATTGCATAAGACACTCAACAATTACAAACTCCTCCCATCATACCCATTGTGCTACCATAGACAATCTCATCAGTATCACATCCAGAAGGAAGGTGCTGAATCCACTACTAGGTACACCCTATATAAAGTTATAAAGCGTTTAGACTTAATAAGAGACTCACTTGCTATTGCATAACACGCTCAACAATTACAAACTCCTCCGAACTCCCAACTCCTCCCTGTCGATCAACCCTCCCTGGAATACAGAAAAACAAGCCCCCTATTCTTATAATGATTGTCTATGCCGTTTTTAAAGATGTTCAGTGTGTTGCTACTGACAATGGTTCCTGGCAGCTGGTTCCAGTGTTCTACTACCCTGATGGTGAAGAAAGACTGTCTTAACCTTATCCTGCTGTGGTTAACTTTAATTTTGAATTGATGACCTATAATTGCATCATTTTTGTTAACTTCAAACATTTCCCTGAGATATCCCTGTTCCTGACCATGAACAAATTTAAAAACCTCGATGAGATCTCCTCTCAGCCTTCTATATCTAAGTGAAAACATATTCAATTTCTTCAATCTTTCCTCATATGCCAGGTTGCCTATACCATTAACCATTTTTGTTGCCCTCTTTTGTACTCTCTCTAAAAGCCAACAATCTTTCTCATAACTAGGGGACCAAGCTTGGACACAGTATTCCAAATGTGGCCTGACATATGCACAGTATAGCTTCCTGATGACTTCCTCACTTTTGTATGATACATTCCTATTTATTGCCCCAAGCATTCTTAGTGCCTTCTTCCTGGCTTCTTTTGTCTGTTCTGATGCCCCCAATTTTGTGTTCAAAATAACACCTAAGTCCTTCTCCTGCTGAGTCACAGATAGTACTTGGCCACCTATCAAGTATGGCGCCTTCATATGCTGCTTACCTACATGCATGACTTTGCACTTATCAAAATTAAACTTCATTTGCCATTTTTCGGACCACTTCACAAGCTCGTCTAAGTCGTTCTGCAGCAAAACCTGCTCATTGTGCCCTGTTATTGCCCTAAAGATCTTCAAATCATCCGCAAATTTCAAAACTTTACTGCTTAGGCCACATTCAATGCTATTCACAAATATAATGAACAATAGTGGCCCCAGTACCGACCCCTGAGGGACTCCACTAAGAACATTTTGCCATGATGACTTTGTACCATTTAGCATCACTCTCTGCTGTCTATCTGAAAGCCACAACTCTATCCATTTTAGGATGCTACCTGCAATACCATGGACCTGAAGCTGCACCATTAACCGTTTATGGGGTACGTTGTCAAAGGCCTTACTAAAGTCAAGATATGCTACATCAACCTGATTTCCCTGATCAAATTGTTCTGTAGCAAAATTTAAAAAGTCCAAGAGATTTGTGAGACACGATCTCCCTTTTCTAAACCCATGTTGAGTATCTTGAATCAATCCGTATCCTTCCAGAAAACTAACTATTCTATCCTTGATAATTGATTCGAGTACCTTGCAGACTAGGGATGTGAGGCTTACTGGCCTATGATTTTCAACTTTCCCTCTTTCTCCTTTCTTGAAAATAGGAACTACATTTGCCCTTTTCCAATGTGTTGGAATTTCATTTTGTGAAGCTGATCTACAAAATATTATACTAAGTGGAATTGCCAGTTCCTTTTCAGCTTCCCGCAATACCCTAGCATAAATTATATCAGGTCCTGCTGCCTTGTTTGGCTTTATTTTTCTGATATAGTTGAAAACAACATCACTATCAATGAAATCAACATCGTGTATCTGATCACCTGTCACTGAACTGTGGTTCACGGTTGGCAGATCTGTCACATCCTCCACTGCAAACACTGATTTAAACTGATTGCTCAGCTCCTCAACCATCTCACCATCCTCACTCAATATAGTCCCATTTACTTCCAGTGGACCAATTGTGCTTGAAACTTTACTTAGCTTGTAGAAACTAAAGAACTTTTTACTGTTCCCATTACAGTTCCTAGCCAAATCCAATTCTTTTGCTCGCCTTGCTGCTCTGGTTTTCTGCTTCACAGCATCTCTAGCTTTTCGATACGACCTTAGATTTACGATATTTGAAGCTTCCTTAAATACTCTCAATGCATCTTTCTTAGCCTTAATTGATCTCATCAAATCTCGTGTAAGCCATGCTGGCTTTCCTACCCTTCTTTTGCGCCTTTGCTTTTGGGGGACATGTCTAATCTGAATTTCCCTCAAGTAGGATTTGAACTTTTCCCACATTTCACAGGCATTGAAATACAAAAATTCTTCTTCCCATTTTATGGCACTTAAGGCCTCTCTCATGCAGTCAAAGTCTGCCCTGTTAAAATTTGGAATCTTTGCCAAATTATCCTTGATTGTCCCTGCTACCTGTGCCTTAAATCTCACTATATTATGGTCACTTCTTCCCAGAGTTTCTCCTACAGTCAAGTCTTGAACTAAATCACTTAAATCTGAGAAGACAAGGTCCAAGAATGAGCCCTGCCTGGTTGGTTCCGTTACAAACTGGTGTAAGAACAAGTCCTCTTCAAGGCATTTCCTAAACAGTTTACATGATGGGGAGCCAACACCAACATTTTCATATCCTTTTAGATTAAAGTCACCAAGAATAAGGCATTTCCTCTGAAAGTTTCTACTGATTTCTTTTTTTTTTTTTTTTTTTTTTTTTTTTTTTTTTTTTTTTTTTTTTTTTTTTTTTTTTTCCCAAATAACTTTTTTTTTTTTTTTTTTTTTTTTTTTTTTTATTTAATTTTTTTTTTTCCCTTTTTTTTTTTTTTTTTTGTTTCTTTCTTTCTTTGGCCCCCCTCCCCCTTGATCTACTACTACCTATTTGCTGACTGTGAGGTTCTATTGCCTATGCTGTCACTGTTGGCATATCCCTGAGATGGCAATGCCAATTCTTCCCTCCCCACCCTATTATCTAGTTTCCCTGAAGGACATGTTCATATACTTTGCCTAACACTTGCACCCCCTCCTCGGAAAAGTGCAGGCCATCCCTCTGATAGAGGTCAGATGAGCCATAAAACCTGCACCACTTGTCAACAAAAGTCAAACCTAACTCATTGCAAAGCCTACCTACCCTGGCATTGGCTGCCAGTGCCCTAGAGCTCCACCCAGGGGAGACTCCAGCCCTAAGCAGAATAGCTGTCACAATAACTCTGCTATTGCTTTGCTTCCGGGTGGCCAGAAGGGCCCTGTAGTCCTGCTTCAGCTCCTCACTCCTAACAGGACCTATGTTGTTCACTCCTACCTGCACTATAACTGTGCTAAACTGGTTTTCACTGGTGGCCTGTGCGACCACTGGGACCAGGTATCTAACCTTGGCACCAGGCCTGGTGATGCACCTCCTACCTCTCCGACCTTGACAGAATACCCTATCTAAATTCCGCACACGAGAGTCTCCTACGACTAGCACTTTCTCCTTGCTGCTATCACTATACTGGGGGCAGTCCTCCAATGCCTGGAACCTATTGGATGTTACTACTCCTACCTGTTGAGCTGCTTCACTAGGTTGCTTCCCACTCCTACCACCTACCACCTGCCACTCAATGCCCCCTTGCTTAGGCTCACGCCTCCAAATCCTCCACCCCCTGACTTTAAACCACTGCCCCTCCTGTGAGCTACAACTAGAAATATTATGTTCACTAGGAACACTTATCTCTTCAGATATCCCTGCCACCTCCACAGCAGGGGAAGCTACAGTTACCTGATGGCCTCTGACCACCTGGGCATAGGATGCCCCTGCTACAGACTGCCCCTTACATTCTGGCCTGCCCTGTGAAGCAAGGGAAGCTTTGAGCTTGGAATCTAAGAGCCATTCTTCGTTGTATTAAGCGATGTACCTATAAATTGATGCATTAAATATATCTTGGAAACCGTATCGACGCCTTCTGATCCATCCTGCAACCAGCTTGCATTGTACCTCGTGCCTGTTCTCCATCCCCTTCATCACAGTCTTGAAGTGACGGTGAAAGAGAGCTGGTCGAAGATATTTTAGCTCAGCAACTAACCAGTTCTTGGCTTTTTGGTCAATATCTAACCTTGAAGAAGTTTATCTTTTACTATTCACCACATTTCATAAGCATACAAACCCATCAATAGCTCTTCCCAGCACTCCTGCACCCAGCACCCAGCACCCAGCACTCCTGCACTTCCAACATATAAGGAATAGCGTATAATGCTGTGATACCGAAGAATGGAAGAATGAAGATATAATGAAGTGATACCATTATAACCGACGGGCTCTCCTATGTTCACATTTTGCACACAATTTTCATCATTTGCAAGTACTAGATCAAACATTTCATTTCCCCTTGTAGGTTCATGTACCATTTGTAAGAAAAATATCCTCAAAACAAGCCATGAAACTTCTTCCTGATTTGCTGAGACGTCTAGTTTTGTCTCCCATGTCTCCACGTTGAATGCAATGGGGTACGGGCGGTGACTGCCACACCAAGGTAGCAAAGACATTTTGGCATCTTTTTGTCTTCTTTATATCTTCTTTTGTACATCGTAGCGTAAATAGTGTATCATTTGTAACGATAATTGTCCTTGCTCCGCCGCACCAGCGTTTCTCGCGATGCTCAGCCAGAGTCAGGACGAGGATATATCATCACCTGTGTCGCAGGTCGACACCATTCTGCGCGAAGACGACGACGAGTACGCCAGCTTCCGCACGCTGGGAAAGATCGCCAAGATCTCGGCGCACCAGGTGCCGACCGGGACGTTCTCGCGGTTCCGTCAGCACTTGGTGGGCACCACGAGTGCCACATCCGGCCAGTTCAAGATGCCCCGAGTGCTCAAGACCTGCGATATGGTCCAGTGGTTCCTTGACAATCTGTGACTTGTCCAAGTCCTCTGCAATCGCGCTGGAAAAGTAACAGTGTGCATGGGCGCACGCATGCATGGCGCATGGTTGGCTTAGATTCACCAGCGGATCCCCTGGTGGTGGTAAATGTTTGGCTTAGGTCAACCAGCGGATCTTCTGGTGGTGGTCATGATTCGCTGAGGTTCACCATCAGATCCTCTAGTGGTCTCCACACTCACTCACGATAATTTCACCAGCCGTGCCGTAGCTGTACGTAAAATGTTAAAGAGGGAAGAAAGTGTTTTTCTGGAGCTCTCTCTCCCGAATCATAGTCCAGCATTAAATGGAATTAATATCCTGAATTTACATTTACACCAGATCGTCTTCACATTGTTCTTGCTCCCCGATCTACCATTTTCCACATGCATAGGGGGGGAGGGCGGGAGAAGTGGGACACCAAATGTTCCAAACCATCCATCGACTCAGGCAAACCTGGTTTGTGATGAACATTAGCTTTGAATACGTCGTTTTGTTGCCGTGTCAATTAACTCCTCATCTTGACTTCTACTTGCACATTGAAATACTAGAAGTAGTAAACAAATAGTAAACCAAGGCCGAAAGAAGGCTACTCAGAAGGAGGAATGGAATACATGTGGGATATACCAGTGAAAAGGTAGGGAAGAATTGGATCGTAAATGGAAAATCTTGGCAGAAGCTGTTATATCCCACCATTGCCAGAATTTCGTTGAAGCATCAGTCTTGATCGCAATTGTTAGTTTTAATGTTCGGTAAAAAAAAACACGTATTTCGCATCCCGTGGTGCTTATATCAAGGTGCATTCAATATGTGCTTTTGTACTATGCATACCAAATCCTACTACTATGTTACCAGCAATATGTTAGAATAGGTCAGCAATTATATACAAATCCAAGAAACAAACCTAAACTGTGTTCTGAAAAGCGTTGATCAGTCGACTGGTAACCCGTGCACCTCATTAAAGCTATTTAAAAGTAATGAAGCCATCGCAATTTGGTCTGATCAGAACTTAGCCTTACGGACATAGCTCACGAAACGGAAGCACATCCACCAACACTTGTGCACTGATCATGAAACCAAAGTTTATATTACATCCATTGGATCCCCTCATTTTTACTTATCTCCTCTTATTTCATGATGTAGGCACTCCTGTGTGCACAACTTCTGATAACGTACACGCCACAGCCTGTAGATGGCAGTGACGTTCAGCTACTCCCGCCCCTCCCCCCAAAAAACTGGAAGCGAAGCATGCAGTGTGCGTGATTGGGGTGTGCGTATTTAGGAACATGTGTCCCCAAATACGCGCTCCTTCATTGTTGTTGGTTGGGAGATAGGTCATGAATATGCTATTTGTGGCATTATATGTATGGATAATTATTGGGATTGATTCCTCAACTAATCTGTGATTAAGAAAGGTGCAAATAACGCTGATATGCTTCCGCTGCCACATAGTTCATGTTTCTGTGTTGTTGATTGAGTGTTTCATGAACATGACTAGGCATATATATATATATATATATATATATATATATATATATATATATATATATATATATATATATATATATATATAAATATATATATATATATATATATATATATATATATATATATATATATATGTTATATATATATATATATATATATATATACATATATATATATATATATATATATATATATATATATATATATATATATATATATATATATATATATATATATATATATATATATATATATATATATATATATATATAAATATATATATATATATATATATATATATATATATATATATATATATATATATATATATATATATAGATATATATATGTGTATATATATATATATATATATATATATATATATATATATATATGTATGCATTTATATATATATATATACATATATATATATATATATATATATATATATATATATATATATATATATATATATATATATATATATATATATATATATATATATATATATATATATATATATATATATATATGTGTATATATATATATATATGTATGTATTTATATATATATATATACATATATATATATATATATATATATATATATATATATATATATATATATATATATATATATATATATATATGTGTATATATATATGTATATATATATATATATATATATATATCCGTGTGTGTGTGTGTGTGTGTAACCACAATTCTATCGAATTAAATAAGTCGAGACTAATAAAAGCGTTGTTCAGACAGCAAGCACATGTTTTGCAGACGGCCTTGTTGTTCCCACGGTAGGGGACGGGACGCCCCCACCGCCACAACTTCCTGAAATTTACCGTTCCGCCTATGCCGTTGCACAAACAAATCCACGCAAAAACCCTCTTCGCACCATCCGCTATCCATAATCTATAGCGACGCCCATAGCGGGCGAAAGCATGCCGATGTTTTGTTTTTAGCAGAGGCAGAGCGCCATCCGCTAGAGATTATTATGTTAAAGAAAGGGTTACGTTAATTCGGCTTATGTGGCATCCGGTTATATCAAATAAGCAAGAGAGGAAAGATGAGACGCCGGCAAACAAGGAACGTGGCGTAAAGGACCGATACATACATATACAGGTGAGACATACATACATACATACATACATACATACATACATACATACATTCATACATCCATAACAATCAGAAGGACATGTGGAGGGTGGACAGCTTCATCTCCAGATGAGAGGCTCCACCGCCCACTTGCGACCTGTAACGAAGCGGAGGCCCGGCGAACAGTGCGAGTCGTGGGCGTCGGGCCCGACCTTGAATGTGTAGGTGTATGTTTAAGCTAAAGCTTGAAAAAACCTGAGAAGGGGATAAACCAAGCTGGTTGGAAAACCCGCAGGTGAAAAACCAAGCGCAATTTATAAGGATAATCGTCAGATTTGGCCAAATTGGATCGGTCCCTGCCTACCTAGTGTGAAATAACCTATATGTATGTGTTTTTAGACGACGGAGAGGAAGGCGTGCGTAATGAAGTTAACGGAGCGTGTAACGTGTCATATAGCTTTCAACTTCACATCAAATCAGCTTGAACCAGGTAACGTATGCCAGAAAGAAAAGGAAAGTCATATCAGTTCGGTAAGCTTGGTGTTATATACAAAGCGGAAAAGTAACTCGAGGAGTGCCGGATGTTCAGGAGGAGTGCCGGAGGAGTGCCTTGAGTGAGATTTGTATATGGGTGTTGGTGAAATACTGAAGAACAGCGCGACGATGAGGAGCATATGCTGGGCAAGTAAGTGAAATGTGGGCGACAGTATTGTGAAATCGGCATGTGCTACAAAGTGGAGGGCGGAGCCGTCGATGAAAAATATAGTTGCGTCAACTTGGTTTGTCCGAGGCGAAGTCGCGCTAGTACCACCTCGTTCAAACGAGTATGCTGGTGGGAAGAGGGCCATTTGGAGAATGTGGGCTTGACAGCGTGTAGGTGTGTGGTGTTGTGTGACCAGCAGGCTTGGATATACTTTTTTAATCAGTCATTAGTTACGGATACGAGATCCCGGGGGCACTGGGGCATCTTCGTTCGGGGGGAGGTTGATTGCCGCCGGGGCCAGGCCGTCTGCTCTCTCGTTCCCCGGGATACTCCTATGTCCGGGGATCCAGAGGAGGGTGAGCTGGAGGTGTGCGCGGTTGTCGTGGTAGAGGTGTCGTATGGCGTGGATTGTGGGGTGCGTGGTGTTGTGTATGGCCATGAGGGCGTCAACGGAGGAGCGTGAGTCAGTGCAGATTGCAGTAGGGGTGGTGATGTGTCGTGCTATGATGTGTTAGAGGCAAGTGAGTATGGCGACTAATTCTGCTGTGTATACCAAATGATGTGTTAATTTAGTTTGCCCAGTGTCGGGCCCATCGCACCTGGCGGCTCCCGTACCTTCGTTGGTACGGGAGCCGCCAGTGTAGAAGAATGCGTGTTATGGGTGGGCCTCTTGATATTCAAAGAATTTGACTTGAACGTCGATAGGGGAGAGAAGGGTTTTGTTGTGCCGGGGTTTACAATGGGAAATTTCAGCGTAAGTGTGAGAACCTGTTTCAAGTGAATAGCAATGCTGTATTTATTTTTGTTCTTGGAGCGTCGGACAGGGGGTTTGGACCAGGCAATATTGGAGGGGTGATTTAGCTGTGTTCTTGTCCTGAAGTGGTATCTTACGAGTTATAGTGTCCTGCGGTGTTGTAGGCTGGGGAGATTGGTCTCAGCCCGGAGACTGGTGGTAGGTGTGGTACGGTGTGCTCCGGTGATGAGGCGTAGTGCGTGGTTTTGTGCGCGTTCTAGTGAGGTGGTGTGTGAGGTGATATATAATCGAAGATAAACGCATTGTATTCCAGAATAGAACGAATCAGGACAATGCACAAATTAGTGAGAGTGGTCCTGTCTGCACCCCAGTCACAACGGGAGATGCAGCGGAGGAGATTAAGGCGCCCTCTGATCAGATGAGGTCAGATGAGCCATAAAACCTGCACCACTTGTCAACAAAAGTCAAACCTAACTCATTGCAAGTGGTAGAGGTGTCGTATGGCGTGGATTGTGGGGTGCGTGGTGTTGTGTATGGCCATGAGGGCGTCAACGGAGGAGCGTGAGTCAGTGCAGATTGCAGTAGGGGTGGTGATGTGTCGTGCTATGATGTGTTAGAGGCAAGTGAGTATGGCGACTAATTCTGCTGTGTATACCAAATGATGTGTTAATTTAGTTTGCCCAGTGTCGGGCCCATCGCACCTGGCGGCTCCCGTACCTTCGTTGGTACGGGAGCCGCCAGTGTAGAAGAATGCGTGTTATGGGTGGGCCTCTTGATATTCAAAGAATTTGACTTGAACGTCGATAGGGAGAGAAGGGTTTTGTTGTGCCGGGGTTTACAATGGGAAATTTCAGCGTAAGTGTGAGAACCTGTTTCAAGTGAATAGCACTGTGTGGTATCTTACGAGTTATAGTGTCCTGCGGTGTTGTAGGCTGGGGAGATTGGTCTCAGCCCGGAGACTGGTGGTAGGTGTGGTACGGTGTGCTCCGGTGATGAGGCGTAGTGCGTGGTTTTGTGCGCGTTCTAGTGAGGTGGTGTGTGAGGTGATATATAATCGAAGATAAACGCATTGTATTCCAGAATAGAACGAATCAGGACAATGCACAAATTAGTGAGAGTGGTCCTGTCTGCACCCCAGTCACAACGGGAGATGCAGCGGAGGAGATTAAGGCGCACTACGCAGCGCTGTTTAATGTAGGAGATATGGGGCCAAAACAGAGTCCTCTGTCGAGGATAATTCCGAGATATTTGAAGGAGGTTTGGAGGGGAATAATTTGATCGCGACAGCGCAGCGGCGTGTGGGGTGGGGTAAATCGGAGGAGCCGAGAAAAGAGCATTGTGGCCGATTTAGTGGGATAGATTTGTAGCCCCCCGAGAGAGCACCATGAATCAATGTCATTCATGGTGAGTTGTACGAAATGATTTGCTGTATCCGTCGAGGGGTGGGTGCACCAGATGGTCAAATCATCGGCGTATATGGAGTATTTTAGGCAGGGAGAGATCAGGAGAAGTTGGTCTAATGCGTCGTTGATCATGATGAGGAATAGTGTTGGGGATAAGACGCTGCCTTGCGGGACGCCATGATTGAGAGTGTGTGGTTGGGAATGAATATTGCCGCAGCGGACGACGAAAGAACTATTGTCAAGAAAGTTAGCGATGAAGGTTGATTGGCCCTTGATACCAATTCGGTGTAAATTAATGAGAAGGGCAGAACTGTGTACTTTATTGAACGCGGATTGTAGATCTAAAAAATGGCGATAGCGTCGGATTTTGTCGCAAAACCTCATCGAAATTATTGACTCAATTCAGCGTAGTCAGCGGTGCTTCGTCTTGGCCGAAAGCTGCTCTGGAAAGGGGATATAGTTTTGTTGTTTTCAAGATAGACTCTTATTCGTCCATTGACCATGCGCTCAAAATTTTTGCAAGCACGACTAGTGAGAGAGATAGGGCGATAGCTGGAGGGGAGGTGTCGAGATTTGAAACGTTTAGCGAAAGGGATGATAGTGCTAGTGGACCAAGAGGCCAGGAAAGTACCGTCAGTCCATAGTTGATTTAGCGCCGAGAGAAGGTTGTCTTTGCCGTAGTCAGAAAGATTCTGAAAGAAGGGGTATACCAATCGGTCAGGTCCAACAGCCGTATTGTTACCTTTGAGAGCGACATATTTAGTTCGTAGATGATAAATGGGGCGTTGCAGGGTTCAGAGTTGTCAGAATGACAGGTGGCAAGAGTATCGCGAACGAATGAGGTGGTGCGCTGTGAGTATTGAGGGTTTGAGGAGATGCCAGAGTAATACGTGACGAAGTGTTCCGCGACGGTTGTGGGTTATGTGATGTGGCGTTGGTTAATTGTCAGTTGTGGGAATTCGCGGTGTGGGGCTCTACCATTGGAGAAGGAGCGAATTTGGGTCCAGATTTGGGAGATGGGGGTAAATCGGTTGAACGTGTTGAATAGAGTTGCCAGCTGTCTTTTGGCCAAAAGGATAATTTGCTGACAACGTAGCTTTGCCTCGCAGGCTTCCACCATGTTTTGTACGGTGAGGTTTTTGCGAAATTTACGCTCAGCCCGCCGCCGTGAGGCGACGGCTCGTTGACACTCGTCGTTCCACCACGGTACGTGCTTACGGTCGGGGGAGCGACGAGTTTTGGGTACATGTTTTTCTGCCGCGAGTAGTATGATATTAAGGAATGCCGAAATTGAGGGTTGAGACTGGGGCGGGATGAGGTTGTCAATTTCCTTGGTGAAAGATGGCCATTTCGCTTTGCGAACGTTCCAGTTGGGTATGAATGACCGATCTCTAGACTGGGCTGAGCGTTCGAGTGTGACATGGGTGGGGAAGTGATCGCTGAAGAGAGGGTCGGGTTGAACGTGCCAAAAGAAGAGGGGTGCGATGGACGCTGCAGCTGGGAAGAGGTCAATGGCAGACGGACGGAACGGGGCGACGTCTGTGTTGTCCGTGGGTGTTTGGTCGTTTAAAAATACCATGTTGTGGGTGTTGAGGAGTGTTTCAATGTGATCTCCGCGCGGGGTTGTGGTGTGACAACCCCATGCCTGGTGGTGGGCGTTGTGGTCGCTCAGCACCAGACAGGGGTGTGGGAGGCGACCGAAGATATTAGTCATGGAAGCTAAGGATAGTGCATGTGTAGAGGGAAGATATAAGGAGATAACTGCGAGCTCTGGTTGTGAAATTTGGACAGACACTGCAACAAAATTCAGGTCGTTGGGAATGGTGATGGGCCGATGAAGAAGAGTGTCCGAGACGAGCAAGGCTACCCGGCCGCCGCGGGGTGTAGGATTTCTGTTGTGGGTATAGAGGGCATGACCAATTATATTAAAATGATATTGATCATTGTCGCGCCATCGGGTCTCCTGAACGGCGGCAATCAATGGTTTATTTTTGAAGATATAATTCCTTGAATTCTTCCCAATGGAATTTGAGTGTCCTCGTATTCCATTGGCGCAAGAATTCAGTGGTGGGTGTCTGCATTAGTGATGTTGGTGCTCACGTCCCCGCAGGCGTGTGTGTGGTGGGGAGGGTGTGGCGGGATCGTCCGTCTCGTAGGAGTCGGACGACTCTGGTGAGGTTGATGGGAGCTCTGGATCCCCGGGGGAGTTCGGGCTCGGGGACCGGGAGAGGGGGCCGACCCGGGAGGTCGGAGGGGGAGGCGGGGAGGACAGGGGCGGCCCTGAGGGGGCGGTGTTGAAGATGACCGCGCCTTGGTGGGCGGGGCGACCTGGTGGCGGTGGTGGGGACGGGTGTCGGGGCAGCACGCGATGGGAGCAGGGCGCGTGGCCGGCTGCTGAGCGGCCCGGTGGCGGTGGGGGGCAAGCGTCGGAGTGGCCCGCGATGGGAGCGGGGCGCGTGGCCGGCTGCTGAGCGGCCCGGTGGCGGTGGGGGGCAGGCGTCGGAGTGGCCCGCAATGGGAGCAGGGCGCGTGGCCGGCTGCTGAGCGGCCTGGTGGCGGTGGGGGGGGGGCAGGCGTCGGAGTGGCCCGCAATGGGAGCAGGGCGCGTGGCCGGCTGCTGAGCGGCCTGGTGGCGGTGGGGGGCAGGCGTCGGAGTGGCCCCCAATGGGAGCAGGGCTCGTGGCCGGCTGCTGAGCGGCCTGGTGGCGGTGGGGGGCAGGCGTAGGAGTGGCCCGCAATGGGAGCAGGGCGCGTGGCCGGCGGCGGGACAGCCTGTTGACGGTGGGGGGAGTCAGAAGGGCCCGCTATGGGAGCAGGGCGTGTGGCCGGCGGCGGGGAGTTGGGAGGAGAGGGAAGGGTTGAGCTCTGACGGTCCGGGCGAGAGGGACGGGGGGCGAGTCGCCGCCTCTGCTGGAGTCGGCCACAGAGGGGCCAACCGGGGCCGGGTAAATACGGCTGGTGGGGGCGAGGTCGGAGTGCCGCGCTGAGCAGCGTGGCGGCGTTGCTGCCTTTCCTTTGCCTCCAGCCAGGCCGGGCATCGGGGGGACGAGGCAGGGTGTGGCCCCTGGCACGCTGCGCAGCGGGGCTCGTCATTTGAGCAGGTGTCTGTGACGTGCCCTCCGGCACACCGGCCACATACTGGAGCTTGGACACGACACACCCTGCTATGATGCCCGTATCGCTGTCAGTAGGCGCAGCGGGCGGGGGCGGGGTCCAGGGGCGTAGGGCGACCCGTGGGTACCCTGCCATGATATGGTCGGGCGGGGACAGTGTCCTAAAGCCCAGCTTTAAGACAGGGCCAGGGCGGGGCCGACGTCCGAGGCGGACCACCTCATACATCCCCTGCGGTTTGAGCTCCGCGAGGAGCTCCTCTTCGGTCAGCTCCGCGAGCTCGGGTGCATAGGCTGTCACATACGTGAGGTTTAACCGGTCGGCCAGCTCCACGGTGGTCTCTTCTCCCAAGAACCTGCCTACCCTTAGTAGGGCTCGGGCCTGTGCGGCCTCCCTCACCCGCACCAGCAGGGATCTTGATCGTGTAACTTTGGCGAACACTACTCCGCCGGTCCAGCCATCCAACTCCCTCGCGATAGCGAAAGGGGAGGTACGGGCCCACGAGCCCTCCTTCCTTGTTAGGAGGAGGAAGGAGTCGCCTTCCGGAGGGTCCCGGGATGGGGGCCGGCGGGCTCCAGGCCGGGGCCGGCGTCCTCCGCCTTGCCTTCTGAGGGGGCGGGGGGCTCCCGGGCATACTGGGGCGGGGGTGCTTACCCCAGAGGGGAGTGGAGAGGAGTGCGTGTGTGGAGGGGAAGGGCGCCCTGAAGGGGTGCAGACAAGAAAGACACCCTGAAGGGGTGTTACAAAGAAAAGGGTGAACAGAACTGACGTGGAAAGGGGGAGTGAGACAAAGAGTTTGGTGGGATGGGATCAGCTGAGCAGAGGCGGGCGCAGTCACGGTCCGAAGACCGCTAGCCCGATCCTTTAAACCAGAAATGTACCTATGTTCGGCTCTAGCCTATTGGGTGGGATGGGAAAAAGACAGTCGAGGCCGGCCGCCGGTACAATTCGGTTTCCCGACGGAGCCTGAGAGCGCCGCTGGGCCGAAGGGGAGTGGGAAGGGAGCTGCGCCGGCTAATCCGGCGAGTAACCAACTAGTGGCGGCAGCCGGCTAGTCCGGCTGACAACCAACTAGTGGTCCGAGTGTCTGACGTTACCCGGGGGGGCGGAGCTTCCCGTAGATGCCCTGGGGAGGACACCTACGAGACAGCTGGGTGGGCGGGAGGGGTACTTGAACGGCGTGCAGCTTCTTTGCTTGATCTCCGGTAGCAATACCAGGTCTTATTAAGCCTTCCTCCCATGCTGAAATGAGAAACATGGACTTATGAGGGCATGCAGGAGCCTGTGAATACTTTGCGAGGTCTGAAACCCTGCGCTCAGCAAGTCGCAAGCACGGCGAGCCGATAAGAATTATCCGTGACCAGTAAAGGCGGGAACGTCGTGGGTGACCACCAGCATTCACATCAGCTCAACAGACCGAACTGACACGCAGGCTGAAGCGACTCACCGGAGTTAGCCACCGCCTGAAACGCGAGGGGGTGAGCGATCTGACCAAGGAGATGCAGCTGACCCAAGGATAAGTGCCCAAGGTATTTGCGTCCAAGGGCCAAGCGAGTCCATCAGAAAGTGTTCTCAGTTGCTTAGGTATTTGAGGTTTGGGGCGTACCGAGTTCATTGGTCATATGACGTCCATAACAATATGAGTGATAAACACGCCGATATATCACAGACAGTTGCAAAAACTCGGGAATAGTAAAGTAATAGTAACGAACAGTGCGTAGGTTGCGATATGACGGTATTCAACGTATTTATAATGATTTATATGTTACACAAGCGACACTTCGGGGATAAAATTAAAACGTCGCGCAGTTTGGACACTGCTTGAGTCATCGCCTAAAATGTCACAGAGTGACGATTCCAGGGGAAAAAGCCGAAAGACAAGAATACAAAGGGCGAACAGTGTAATAGAGAATAGTCCAAAGAGATAGAGCAAAATGGACAAAACCAAAGCCATAAAAGTCGAGCAGTCAAAAAGTCGAAGGAACAAAGTCCAAGATAGAAAAGTTGACGTAGTCGGTTGAGGTCAAATTGACAAAAATCAAGCGGATGAGAGCCGAAGGCATAAAGGTCGAAGTAATCAAGCTGAAAAGGATAAAAATCGAAGGGATATAAGCCGATTGGGAACAGGAAGGGGAACGGGACCGGCAAAGGGAACCGGGGTCGGCACCGGGAGTGAGACCAAGAAATTTCACGGAGGAACGGCACCAGGAAGCGGGACCGGTCAATGGGATCTGAGAACTGAACCGAGGAACGGGTCCTGGGAACGGGACCGGGGAACAGGATCGGGGAACGGGACCGGGGAATGGGACCGGAGAACGGGACCGGGGAAGGGGACCGGGGAACTGGACCAGGGAACGGTACCGAGGAACGGGACCGGGGAACGGGACCGGGGAACGAGACCGGGGAACGGGACCGGGGAATGGGACCGGGGAACGGGACCGGAAAACTGGACCAGATAATGGAACCGGAAAACGGGACCGGGGAACGGGATTTGGTAAGGGAACTATGGGAACAACACTAGGTCGTTCGACGTAGAATAGAACCTAACAGGACCGGAGAGCCGAGCCTGTTATGGGTTCCCGCTCCCCAGTGTGGCAGCGATGGAGAAAAGGAAGCATGATTTGAAACCATTGCACAATGCACAGATAACAACAGATACTGGGATATGGGACTGAGAAGCGGAATCGCGATATAAACTAGGGAGAGCGAATTTTTGTTCGGTGCTGGAAAAACAGCAATGAGGAAGCAGTAACCGGCTCGGATGGTAGGGAACGACGCAACAGAACAGAACCAGGAAATGAAGCGGGACCAAGGTTACGAACAGGATATAGCATATTTCAAGTCATGCAATAGTATCTGCAGGTGCTGGGGAATGGCGTCTTGGAAACACATCGATAAATGTCAACGGAATAAGAAATCAAGGAAGGCACCGGAAAATTGGATCTGCAAATGCTGGTTCCGATAAAAACCACATCAGTTTAGATTGCCCTAATTCAGGATGGGGGCACTACTTTTTGTCATCAGCAAGTAGTTGCAATTCCCATTTTTATAATTGGACCGTTGCTGGCCCGACACGTCTCGTTCTATTTGTCCAGGTCATTTGATGTCGGGCAAGGTTAACACGCGCCCTGGAGGGCCTCTGAAAATTACGCGCACTGGAGGGGGGGCGGATTCCACCCCCCCCCCTAAGATCTCGGCTCCTATTAAAGCTGGAGGAACGAAATTCGCATGGTGGATGGGTACGGTAGTGAACTCTATTGTGTGCAAATGTCATGACCTTAGGTCAATATCTTCAAGGTCAAATAGGTCACATTTGTCAAAATTTTCTTCTTTTGCGTGGCATGGCTTGTCATTGTTATGGATCGCTGTGATTGTGTTTGAATGCTCCAAAATGGGCATCAATGAGGTTTTGGACATTACTAATGATGCAATACAGATGCTAGACCCGACATTTGACCTCAGGTCACCTATATAGCAGCACTTTATCAGGTCAGTTACCTGTTCCAGTTTCCGGAACCGTGCCGCCCACCCGACTGCTCCGTCGGGCAGCTCGGCGTAATCGGCTTCGCGAAGAAAGGAGTGAAGTACATGAATAAAGCATGGAAACGCAGTTACAAACAGCACAAATGACACAGTAGTGCATTTATGACAACATTCCAGTTGAACAAGATTTGTTCCATTAACCTGTCATGAACGTGACCTGACTTGACCTCTTTGACCTAACATGACCTTGAAACTATATAGCATATCAATATACATCAAACTAGTCGCTAGTGTTGCCAAGAACACTTCCCTTTTTCGAATATACGAGTAGCGCATCAGCGCCGATTTTTGTGGTCTGGCGCTAGGAATTTGTTTTTATTTTAACGGCCTCTAACTTGAAAAATGTTCGGTCGATTTCCATTGTTCTTACTCTAAACGACGCGCCGGCCATTTCTAAGCAGGTGCGCAGAAAATCGCGCATATCGACCGGTAAAATCGGCAGTTGTGTACGAAAAGCCGCAGGGGTGGGCGGATTTCGCCCCCCCCCCCCCCTCCAGTGCGCGTGTTAATCCGGTAATTTGAAGTTGGGGAAGATTCTTCCATCCCTTTCCCCTACTTTAAAGGTGCGGGGACAGCTTTTCCTCTTACCCTCACCCCACTCCTGTTCCTAAGTCTACATATATATATATACATATATATATATATATATATATATATATATATATATATATATATATATATATATATATATATATATATATATATATATATATATATATATGTATATATATATATATATATATATATATAAATATATATAAATATATATATACAGATACATATATATTTACACATATTATACATATATATGTGTATATATATATATATATATATATATATATATATATATATATATATATATATATATATATAACTATATATCTATATATATATATATATATCTATAAATATATATATACATACATATATATATATATATATATATATATATATATATATATATATATATATATATATATATATTTATATATATCTATATATATATATATATATGTATATATATATATATATATATATATATATATATATATATATATATATATATCATATATATATTTGTACTAGCTAAGATGGAATGACAAATTGTTAAAACACAGAACAATGGGAGCATAGCTATATTCACACCGTTTCGGCTCACGCCTTTCTCAAGCTATGAACAATTTACAGGCATGGGAGCAAGGCTATAGAAGACCAGGTAGAACGCTCCGCTTCCCAAAAAGGGAGACGCTTGAGAGCACCATCAATTCTATAAACTTGAGTCGACCAATCAGCGTTTGACGACCTCCGCCGATCGTGGCAATAGTAAAGGCCGTAGGACAAAACTTGTGGAAGGTATTATCCATATATTATTCCATTTTTTCGTGCTAATTTTCTACAAAGGCATTCTTGCTACTTTAATCTTGATCTTGAATACTACTTTATCACAATGTCACCGCTGATAGGGGAAAACAATTGGTATTTGTGTGGATGTCACCGGTTTCGCCGCACTAAAGACAAAATGTGTTTGTTTGGACCGATGGAGGTCGTCAAACGCTGATTGGTCGGCTCAAGCGTCTCCCTTTTTTTATTGGACTACAATGCTGGAGCGCACCCCCCTGCATGGGAGTACTTGGCGCTTGTCGTCTTTTTCTTCTTTTGTTTTCTTCTTTTTTCAGTTCTCCTCTTCTTCTTTTTCCCTTTACTTTTCCCCCTCTCTTCCTTCCCAATTCGAACACAGGTCATGAGACATCAATCATAAAGCACTTCGCATGTGTTGACGCTGAATGAACGAGACAGTGAAAACAGTACATTGGAAACGACCAAATAAGTACGACAGTGATGTATAACCTATCCTTTTTCAATATGTTCCACAATCCAGGGCCTCGGCTAAGGAATTTTGACTACTGGGGCAAATCATAAAAAAGGCTCCCCATTGGCAAACAATAGTGGAAGGCATTAATACAAAAATGTGTGATTTCATTGTTTTTGAATGATGTAGGTATTAACCATTCGATTAGTTAGATTTTCATAAAAGAAAATCAATAAATAGGTACGCTCCAGTCAGTCATAACAAAATAGATGGTTTAGTGTCACGTCATAGGTATATTGATTATACGTATATGTTAACACAACATACACCGATACACGCAATCGTAGCTCGCTCGCAGACTGTTCTGGACACAGCCGATGTACAAACCTGAGATATGCGCCAGTGTTAACACGCAGACAACAAATCCATATGTGACTTCTTGACTCGCTATCACACCACCACAAGCACCATAACACTCCGCTCCACTCAGTCCATACCAGGCCAGCCACCCACACCTACATAGTTCCAGGTCCTCGCCGACACAGGGCATGTCGAACAACAGCTGACACTGCCTCTGGCGGCAGAGAAAACCATCGCCCGTGTCGGCGACACGGGCACGCCGCCGGCCCCGCCCGACTGCCCTGCAATGGTTTCCCCGTGGGAACACATGCCACTCTACCCTCGTCAATCGCCTTCGCCGCGCTCAAGCAACACTTGTCCCACACGCTCGCTCGAAAAACATCGCAGCTTTTCTAGACCGCCACGCTGAGGCGACCACCGTAACCCCACCCCCATCCCTTCCCCATGCCCCGCTCCCGCTGTTTGAGTGACTCAAGTGTCCGGGCGTCGGCCACGGGGCCGCTAGAGTATCGTTTTCGACCCGCAAATCACACGTTACACCTACTCGGTCTCTCATGACTGGGACTCTGTCTCCTCTACAGCGCCCCGGCAGGCCTATAGAACTTCCTGATGAACTCCCGTTGCTTATAAATAGCTGGATCGGGGTGCTTGTTCCGGCGCTGCTTCGCCATTAAGAAGGCTGCCACGGCAGGCCGCGGGTCATAGCTGGCCGTGCCTACGCCGTTGACACTGATCATGAGTCGGTCGTTGGCCGTGGTCAGCTGCATACCGAGGCGGTGGCTGCTGCGGATAGCGTTGTAGTGGGAAACTGCCCGCTCGGTACCCATGCTGTGGGGCGCGACGCACAGCAATGACGACAGCAACTTCTTGCACACCCCAGAGGAGCATCTCGTCATCGCCACTAGCTTGTTCTTCGCATCAGTGTGCTGTGCTCGTGCCTCAGTCATCTTTCCCCAGTCATCGCAGACGTCAGTCACAAGTCGCGACACACTCTCCGGGCCGAACAGTCCAGAGGTCAGATCCCGGCCAGCAGCTACAAACGCAGCCACTGAAGGCGCTTCCAGCAGCTGTGACATGACCAGAGCTCTAAAAATTGCCGGTTCCGCTACACACCAATTTATGGAAACACGCAATTGCTACATGAAGAGCGAAAACTTCTTAAATCACTACGAGTAATCGAAGAACATGTGCCAAGTCGTCGATTTATGTGTTATAAAACATCTCTGTATACCAAATATTTAAGGTACTTCGAGGCTTATCTTTAGGTCATTCAATCTGTGTTTCTTGTCAAAACATAAAATACATGGAATGAAATGATGTAAATACGATCAAACCAGCACTTTAATGTCGGACTATCGCTTCATAACTTGTTCACATTTTCTCCGGTTATCCCATGTCATGGTTGTGGCCTTTTTTTAACCTGCAGTTAACTCCATGGCACGGATTACAGCCAAGGGTATATTTGGGATCAGGGCGTGGTCGCCGCTACAGTTTGAATATTCTACAACACAGCTGATCTCCACAGGCACCGTACAAAATCAGCTAAAGGTTCATATCAAATCGGAGAATATGTGATTCGTTCAATGTACTAGCACATATCAAGACGAGAAATTCACAATTGATGGCAATGTATTCCTTCATCCTTTCTGAAGTTTTCATCATTTCCCTGCTTAGACTGTTTAGACAGACATGATAACCATAACTGATCAATGATGTAAAATGCTGGCTTTCCATCCTTGAATGCATGTCTTGTTTTTCTCAAATCATCCACAATTTCTAAGCGACAATGCTCTTCATCTGCACAGGTAGACATGCATTTTTTGGACAATGGTATAAGGAATTGCATGGACCAACACCATGGCAAACTGGGTGACAATTGTGGTGCGCAAGATGATGCCAAAAGCCAACCAGAACTGTATTGAAAGAACATGTCCAAAACCAGGTGTATTACAGCACTTGCTAACATTGGCAGCCCATGCATGCAAAATTAGGCTTCAGATTTAGCCAAATTTTGTTAGGTTGGTTAATGTTATGCATTGCATCATGCTTAACCCAAGATGCCATGCTGCTAAGCAAATACCTACCAACATCTTGTCGTGTTGCAAAACAGCCCAATTTTTAAGCCTTGGTCATGGCCATCAAGGTGTGCTCAATGTTGGTCAGACATGCAGCTGATGGCTGCAAATGGGCTGGAAGGGCAGCATTTCAACAAATTGGGGATTGCAAGAGGGCTGGAGGGGTGGCATTACAGGAAAATTAAGTAGAGTTTCAGCCAAACAGTTCTCAAATTCAGAGCCATTGCCTTTTCCATGAAAGATTGCATCTGCAAATGATTAATCACTCACCTCGTAGGGTGTGTGCCAAGCTTAAAGGTGAGGGGATATGATCATGAAGTTAAGTATCTTTTACATAGCAAAGGCAAGTGATCAGGAGACATCACCCCTACCCATACCTAGGTAGGTACTTACCACATACACCGGGCACCAGCTCGCAAACTACTCTCCGGTTACAAATTCTGTGCCTTTGAACCGAATATTCTTATCAGACAATTCCTTGTGCTTACTTGCCACGTGACGTTTAAGTGAATACTCGTAGCTACACCAACTAGGTACAACCTGTTACGCCACAATGCACGAACTGTCTTGATGCCCAGGCATCCGACTTCTTGGGACTTCTGATCTTGCTCAACTTTCGCTCCTTGGGCATTGTGGCAAGCAACCACGGGACCACTCGAAAAGGAAGAGCCTACGCGCAATAACCGCATAAAACTGGTCACGTTTGAAAGGAACTGCACGGAAGCAAGCTCAGCTGTCGCTCTGTCAACTTCATTTATTGGAGTTGTCTACCGCTCGTGAATCACTTTATTCTGACGTCATGGTTTAATATTCTATTAACATTTCCTGGAATGGACTACATTATCTACCTACAGTATTTAATCTCAAATAAAAATATCACAAAATACAACATTTCTTAGTGCAATATCAGTATTTATAGGAAAACGTTTCTTTAAATAATACATGACGTCAGACCGGCGTGATGCCTGCGGTGCCTAGCGGCAACGATCGCAATAAATTCAATTGATAGAGCAACCCAAGAAATGTGACGTTTGTGGCGTCTGGCATACAAATGCGCCAGTTTTAAACGAATATCACGGATTTTAATAAATAGGCGCATTGACTTGTGAATATATGCTTGTTCCATACATTACTAAAATGAGACAACTGTTTCTTACTTTTCTAATTATAAAGAAATATTTTCTGTTTTTTACCCAGCAGGGAATATTATGAAATAATTAAATAATGCGCAAATAGGAAGTGTGTACACTTCCTTAAAAGTGTATACACCGCGCTACGCATCCCGACGGAGGGAGAGAATCACCTGAAGTTTCCGTATCACAATACAATATATATATATGCATATATATATACTTTGTTATAGCACATGAATACATGAAAAATCCATGATTATGTACCCAGCAATGCTTATCAATTTTGCCTTAAACTGGCGAGTTTTGCTTGTGATACGTCGCGCTACATGGCGCTACATTGGCAATCCAGTATACAGAATACAACATTCACCGTAGAATCTGGATCATGGTATAATTGCCATTCAGATGCAATGATCTGAATGTGGAGTGTGGATTGTGGAGTCGATGCTTTAATGTGTGCAAAGCATCACTGAAGACCGAACCTCTGGAAAGCTACGGAGTGGGGTGGGTGCGGGAGAAGTCTAAGGCCAGTTGTAGCAGCTGCACCAGCTGACGCTGACCCCCCCCCCCCCCCCCCCCGGCCCCCATACGCTTCTGGTTCAAGACTGCTTCAAATAATTCCAAGATACGTTAGCTTAGATGCCATAGATGTTTATTATCCCATGTTTATTATCCCGCAAATGTTTATTATCCCACTAATGAATATCATTTAGTGTTGTTTATGCCATACTCTGTTGCATTGATGTTGTTCACGGTCTGATGCTGATGGAATTGATGCGACGTATTCAGTTTTCTTATTTTCTGCCGCTCGTCCGACACATAGGTATACGAAGTATTAAAACACATTCTCTAAATTCGATACATCTGCAAAAAGGTCATAAGCAGATGCGCTACCTACCATAGTAGCTAAGTAGCCACGTTTCTAGACCTCTGGACCCCCCCCCTTCCTCTTCTTTTTTTTCTTTCTTTCTGTTTTGGTGTTTAAGTCAAGAGCTTACTACCTCACCCCCCCCCCACCCTACTTTTCCTTATTTTGGTTCTTTTTTTTTGTTCCACCCCCCTCCCCCCTCCCCCTTCCCCCCTCCCTCTTTCTTTTCTCCTCTTCCTGGTTTGGGTTTGTTTTCCTTTTTTTTCTTCCCCTTCCCCCCCCCCCCCTCCCCCCCCCCTACCCTCCCGCCCTCCCCGGCGGCACTTTTTTATTTTTTTTTTTAAGTTTCAAAAAAAGATCCTAAAAAAACCCTTAAAAATTGTTGGTTTTTGGGCGGTCTTTCCCCCCGCTCCCCCCCCCCTTCCCCTTCGCCTTTGCCTTTTCCTTTCCCCTTTTTCCCCCCCCCCCCCTCCCCCACCCCCCTTTCCCTCCCCCGCGTGGGGGGAGGGGTGGTTTTGGGGGAGACAGGATATTTTCCCCTCCCCTCACTTTAAAAAAAAAGAGAAACCCAACCCCCCCCCCCCCTCCCGGGGGTTTTTTTTTCCTTTTTTTGGGGGCCGGAAGGTGGGTTCTCACAGCGCGGGGGCCCTCCTTGCCTTGCTTCATGGGTTTTTTTTTTTTCTCTCTCTGTGCCATGCGATGCCAGTTTAATAAAACACCAGGAAATAAAAATTTTTTTTTTAAAAAACAGATAGTTGCGTCCCTCCAAGGCCCTTCTGCCCCGTTTTTTTGGGTCCCCCCCCATCGGTGGTGACTCCCACCATCGTCTCAAACGGCAGACTTAGCCCCTTCCATATTTTCCTTCACCGAGTCCAGGAGACCTTGTGCTCCGCCTTCCTCCGGCTCTACCACGCCTGCCAGGAAGGATTGGAGCTGGCAGTCATCATCTATCACACGAACCGTGACAAACTTATTGTCCAGTTGTTGCCGGTCCATACTGCCGTCGATCTGTATGCTGTACACCAGCCCAGCAGCAATCTTCTCACTCAGTTTCCTTCTCTCTAGCTCAGCGACGATGCCCAGCATCTCACGATAGACGTCAGGGTCGCGGTAGTGGAGGGCTTCTGCAGCTGGCTCCGTAGGAACCAGGTTCACGTCCCAGCCGCCTTCACTCAGAGCCGTCCAAACCTGGCGCTCGCGGACGGTCGCCAGTGACCGGGCAGGCCAGGACCATGCAGAGGGCGTCTCAAGTAGGCTATCGTTGTAGACTGTAATGGCCAGCTCTACCAGCACCTTGGTCACGCCAGCCTCGGTCTTCTTTAAGACGGACACCCACGGGTGTTTCCCGCTTTTGGCTTCCCACTGACGTTGGAAATTCTCGACTTCGACAGCAGCGGCGTGAGCTCGTGATCCCATGTGGTCTACTGCTTGTCTCAGCCGTTCCTTTGAATCGGCTCGCACACCGGTGGCCATGTGGACGCGCCCATTCTGAGACACCTTAGCCGCTTCAGTGTGATGACGCTCGCAGGTGGTGCATACCAAGACAGCTCTTTTCCTGCCCTGTCCACCTTCCTGTCTGTTCTCTAAACGGAAGTTTTCGAATTTGTTTGTCAGCCAGCGTGCATCCAATTTCGCACCTTTGTACCAGTTGGCGGGGTCCTGGCTAGCACTGACGCTGGGGACTGGCGTAGGACTCTGACTAGGACTGGCGTTGGGACTGGCTTCCTCGGCGACTGGTTGAGGCGAAGGAGTAGGTTGACCAGTAGGATGAGTTGTCGGGCTGGCCAGGTGAGATGGTACCGTGCCAAAGACAGAAAAAAAACACGGAAAGATGAGTTAAGGAGAGATACATGCATAGAAATTCGTCTTCTGGATAGGTGTTTGCTCGGTCGACACGATAAAATCCGAAGTTGCGAATGCCCCTTTATGAAATTATTGGTGAGGACAAATAATTAATAGACAAATATACGGAAATTGGTCAAACATTTTATCCCAAACAAGATATGCTCAGTGATAAAACATATGAAGTTACCTGATGCAGGTCTTCTTGGCCACCGGCTGTGCTTGATCCGCAACTTCTTGGTCAGGATCAGCCGGATGAGGAGGGTTGGTGTTTGGACCGGACGAGGGTCGTTTCTGGAAAATAGGAAATGTGGATATGCGATGCAAATACTGCTGTTTAAAAAAAACTGATTTCGGGTAATCCGATCGTGTCTCGTCCCAGTTCCATGACGCTTGATTCGCCGACAGAAATTACAAGCTCCCTACCACCGAAACAACAAAGGTCGAAATTTCTAGCAAACAAATACCTATAGAAGTAATTAACAAGTAACTTCAAAATCCAAGTCCTAGATAAGAATGGCATTGAATGACACCATCTTTCAATAGAAATGAAGATAATATCAATATCCCAATATTATTACACATATGGTCAATAGTTGCAATCAAGACAGTCAATATAGTTATTCGATGTCCGGAAGTGGTATACAATACAATATGGTATACAATTAAATGCAATAGTCACGATAATACCTTTGGTAAGCGGCGCAGAATCCACGCACGCGCTGGCAGTCGGCCGCCAGTATGGGGGAGGGGCAAACGGCTAAACGCCGCAGTAAATACCCACAATTGTATGATCAAAAGCAACGGCAATGCCCCTCTGAATCAAAATTTCTCTGAAATATGCCCCCACTTAGCCCCAGCCCAAGACAATGCCCATATTGGAAAATGGGGTATGCTCGCAAAATTCTAGGTAGGTACGCCCCTGAGAAAAGCTCAGCAAGTTTGCGCTAATCAATTTCACAAACATCCAATGACCAAACCTTAACATACCTTGTGTGGTTGGAAAAATTTCCTGATGTCCATATTTTCACAACGTTTTGGTGTGCTTTTCCAACATGTAGGTATGTAACGCAACACTCGGCAAACTACAGGTTGAGGTTCATGCAAAGCTCTTCAAACACTAGGTTATGCAAGTTGAGAATTTTTGACTCAAACGGCGTCAGCTGACTACGCTATCTCGTGACGAATGCGCCGATTGATCCTCCGTTGCGAAGAATTGCACGCGTATCGGGCGCATATACGCGACCGATTTAAGTAGCTACACATAACCTTGCAGCTAACGAGCGCTTCTACCAAAGCTCTGTTAAAGGAAACTAACCACCTTTATAATGGGATTTTAACTGAGATAGCAGTTTTGAAGACCACGTCGAGAAATCACTTACCTCATACTCCGTTCGGTCCAAAACATCTTCCAGCCGAAGTTATAAGGCCTTTTATCATCGGTTTTGGGACATGGACAGACTCGGTTGGCGTTGTGAAAATTCCTTCATATGGAAGCATATGGAAGCAAACAGCATTTCAATGGAAATTACAAGCTAGCGAGCGGACCTTCCTTAACAAGAACCTCTGTTAAGTAATATAGTACAGTATCTAGTTTACCTGGTACTAATTTCATTCCTCAATGGTAATATATTTCAAACGGAAGGGTATATAAAAGTTATTTGCTTTGTTTTTATCACAATAATAATATATTTATTATTATATTTATTTATATATATTCGCCACGAAAACTTTGCGAGTCTATATTGCTGCCATAAAGTTATATTCCTCTCTTGGCGAACCTTTAGAGGCCTATGATAAAAAAAAGAAAAAACTTTCCAAAATCCCGTTTTTTGAAGTATGGGCATAATATTTCGCAAAACCAATGTCATATTCATCATTTTCAGGTGCCAATACCCCTAATTAGCATGATTGCAGAATTTCGGCAAGGTGGTTAGTTTCCTTTAATATATATAAATATGTCTGTTAAGTGCGAACTAACGAACCTCCGTGTGTGTAATTCGAAGTGAGTGAGATAAAATAAGATTACCTACATAGATAGCTAATAAACATAGCTAAACCGAACAATAAAATATAAGATGATTATATTGAGACATTTCCAGGGTTTTGGAAGTGGGGCAAAATCCAATCACTACTGGGGAAATTCCGGTCACTACTGGGGCATTTGCCCCAGTAGTTAACATGTTATCCGAGGCCCTGCCACAATCAGTTCCGCTACAACACTTGCAATTTTGAAACTACCAGAACCACCATTGATATTCTCACGTGTGGCAATATACGCGGATTCCACTGTCTTTCGACACCTCTTCCCACGTCCACCACTAAGAACAGTTGCTTCTTTCCAATTTGGGAGATGGTCTTCTTCATCAACATGCACCACCATAGCATTAGAAATTCTATGGTATCTGAGGTCTGAACGATGTTCCCTAATTCTAGCCCCTATCCCCCGTCCCGTTTCCCCATAGTAACTTTTTCCACATTCTCCCGCGCAAGGAATTTTGTAGACTACGCTTTTTTCGTTCACGTTGCGGACCCCTTTATTGACTATGTCTTTGATTTTGACTCCTGCTGAGAGACTGATGTTGATTTTGTCTTTTGTGAATCGGGAGATGGTGACTGCTCCCTGTGTTTCCGGTACTGATATGCACCTTTTCGTCAAAACTCGTTGCTTGGCCTTTGTCATGCACATCACTTTTTTCGCTTTTTGGCGCAACTTCACTATCAGACCCTCTGGATATTTCAGCAACTTGAAAGACTCCTTGATGAAAATCAATTCTTCTGCGAGGCACTCAGGACTGCATATTCTATGAGCCCTTAAGAAAAAGCCCATTAGGACTCCCGTTTTTGTTTCATGGCTGTGACCCGAGAAGTAGTGCAAAATATCGTTTTTGTTAGTGGGCTTTCTGTACACTGAAAATGTGCATCTGCTGTCACAGCGTTTGATCAGTGTGTCCAAGAAAGGAATCTCAGCCTCATTATCTTTTTCTTTTTCCTTTTCTAACGTGAATTGAATCGATGGATGTACCGCGTTAATATTTGTGTTGACCGCATCAAGATCAGTGTCTTGATCAACAATCACCAATGTCATCTACGTATCTCAGCCAGAGGGAGTTGGGGCCAATCATAGATTTGAAATTGTCCGCCTCGAGGGTTTCCATAAACAAACATTCCAGAACTGGACTCAATGGTGAGCCCATGGTGAGGCCGTTGATTTGCCGATATTCTTCCCCCTGAAACTGTAGTGCTCCAAATTTCACACATGTACGCACGAGCTGTATGAAATGATTCTTTGGAACTGGAAGCTCTAATTTATTTGACTTGTCTAAGGCCAAGCAACGAGTTTTGACGAAAAGGTGCATATCAGTACCGGAAACACAGGGAGACCATCTCCCGATTCACAAAAGACAAAATCAACATCAGTCTCTCAGCAGGGGTCAAAATCAAAGACATAGTCAATAAAGGGGTCCGCAACGTGAACGAAAAAAGCGTAGTCTACAAAATCCTTGCGCGGGAGAATGTGGAAAAAGTTACTATGGGAAAACGGGACGGGGGATAGGGGCTATAATTAGGGAACATCGTTCAGACCTCAGATACCATAGAATTTCTAATGCTATGGTGGTGCATGTTGATGAAGAAAACCATCTCCCAAATTGGAAAGAAGCATCTGTTCTTAGTGGTGGACTTGGGAAGAGGTGTCGGAAGACAGTGGAATCCGCGTATATTGCCACACGTGAGAATATCAATGGTGTTTCTGGTAGTTTCAAAATTGCAAGTGTTGTAGCGGAACTGATTGTGGAACATATTGAAAAAGGATAGGTTATACATCACTGTCGTACTTATTTGGTCGTTTCCAATGTACTGTTTTCACTGTCTCATTCATTCAGTGTCAACACATGCGAAGTGCTTTATGATTGATGTCTCATGACCTGTGTTCGAATTGGGAAGGAAGAGAGGGGGAAAAAGTAAAGGGAAAAAGAAGAAGAGGAGAACTGAAAAAGAAGAAAACAAAAGAAGAAAAAGACGACAAGTGCCAAATACTTCCATGCCTGTAAATTGTTCATAGCTTGAGAAAGGCGTGAGCCGAAATAAAGTGAAATGTTGTGAATAAAGCTATGCTCCCATTGTTCTGTGTTTTAACACATATATATATATATATATATATATATATATATATATATATATATATATATATATATATATATATATATATATATATATATATATATATATATATATATATATATATATATATATATATATATATATTTATATATATATATATATATATATATATATATATATATATATATATATATATATATATATATATATATATATATATATATATATATATATATATATATATATAGGTGTTCATTTATGAAAATTATTGGGGCAGCAAAGTGCTACACGATTGTTGTGGTTATAAGAAGTGGCTGTTTCGCACACGCACTGAAGGAGGGGGGGCGGAATCCGCTCACTTTTATTTTTTGCATTATCTCATAAACGGGCGGCGATATTGTAATGCAATCTGGTGACTTTGTAAAAAAAATCAAATAGAGCATCCTATGTAATACAAACTCGAAATATGTTAGTGAATTTATGAATTACGGGGGTGCCAAATCGACCGACCGAGTGGCGGCCGGCGAGCGTTCAAGATCACAAATGCTTCGTCGGTGCAGCGGTGCAACAGTGCGGTGAGACAGCCGATCACGACCGCATTTGGCTGTAATGGCCTAAGGTCATGCAATTCGTAGTTCACTACATCAGTAATTTACCCTCCAAATCGTGTGCTTATAGCTTCAGTAGTTCCGAAATCTTATGGGCAGAGGCCGAATCCCCCCCCCCCCCTCCTGTGCGTGTTATATGAGAGGCCCTCAGGCGTACATGTTAATCGACCCGGCCCTCAATTATGTTTGTATGCTAGAGTTAGTCCACTTAATCTGCTGATAGGATAAATTTGCAATTGCTGTGATGCACGAGATAAAGATAAAACACAGCGACACGTCTAGAAGACCAGGTTATCACTTAAGGGGCATAAAATTGTCCGACTCAATTGAAAGCCCGACAAAAGAACAGCGAATGCAATTTTCAAAACGTTCCGTTCTATCAGTGTGCATGAGTTACCCAGCCACGTTTTCTCCGCTGCTCATATATCAACGAATTCTCTACGAGCCCACCCACACGCAAGCGTGATGGCGAACTATTAATATATTAGTAAAATTAATATTTGTGGGCAAGACACGCAGAAACACATCCAGGTCGGAAATCATGGCTCCGGTCATACCAACATGCATTACACAGACTGAGACAGTGGAGAGGATTGCGTTCGGACATTCGATATAAAACGTGTAGTCCTTATATGTAACTTTTTAATCGATTTGAGGTCATATTTATGTGCTCTTTCTTTAGGGTGAAAAATGACAATATTTAATATTTGTGGGCTCCTTATCAAGTGCAGTTGCAAGTTAAATTTACCCAATCTACCGTCTTCACATCAGTTCATTTCATACCAATATCACCTGAAAAGATTCCGAGTTAAATATATCCTCAAAATACAAGCAAGAAAGACCAAGTTGGTTTTAGCATTTGCTTCACTTCGTTCGCTTGGAACTCTCGCTCGCTGTTTGAACAGTCAGGGCAAATTCGTAAGGTGAACGTTGCCTGGGAAATGTCTGTGGACGAATACGTGCTAAGTATGGCTATATCTGACAACCTAAATCAAATCAGGCCCTTTCTGGCCTTCACATTCTAGTGACGTGTCATGTAAATATGAAAGTGTGATGGCTGTTGCAAAATTTCCTCATGAGGAAAATGATACGAAGCATCTGCCTTTAATAATCTGAGGGCACATAACACACAACTCCGAAGTATTTAAGAACGATACCGTCATTTGCCATATGCCGCGGTCTCCCGCCAACAGCCAGACTACAACACCAAGATGTACAAATGCATGTGTGTGACCATATCACACCCTTGTATCCGCCCTGCACTTCAACCCCGCTACCAGTACCAGTGTCCTACTAGTAAGGTTATGAATGGGGTGGAATAAAGCAGCCGTCGTGAGCGATGCAAAGGGATCTCGATCCATGTCTCGTAGCGCTTCTAAGCTCAAGAAGCAGAAGGAATGTTGTCGATATTCAATTGGGTCCCTCGTTACCAACGTCAAACGAAAACCTTGCAGATTTACACTTGCTGCCTGTATTATCACAGACGCACGTTTGCCACGTGGACTGTCAATGTTGGCGTCGTACTGCGGGTGTGAGTCTATACAACTGTCTAGCAAAAGAAGTCGGTGCACATGGGCAGGGGAAAAAGCAATGCTTGCAACAAAACCTGACCACATGCGAGCAGGCGTGGTTTCTGCGAGCGAGAAGGCCGGAATAACAGCAGGTACAGTACATGGCATCAAATGTGCACCACTCTCTGTCTGACTGTCTGATTCGCTGATATCACGGAATTAGGATGGTTTTAATTTATCGTGTACTAAGTACACTTCACGTGTAGTGTACTTTGCTGCTTCTGTACTATTTTGCGGGTCTCTGGAGCTGTTCTAAGAAGTGTCCATTTCTCATGTTTCTCCGTTGCATATGTCCTATATGTCTTACATGTAAAATGCGCATGCTTCATCACTCCCCAAGTAGGTACGCGCCTGCAAAATAGGCAAAGTAGTCGTCATAGTAAAAGTCACGGTGGATATAAAAGAAGGTTTTTATCACATATGTAGCCAAGAATATATCGGAAAATAATTATTCCCAATCACGAAGATTGGGCATCGGGTGATGGGTCATACACCATGTTGTAGCCCTGGGTAAAGAGACGAGGATATGCAAAAAGTAATTTTCAAAACCCAACATTTTGACGTCCGCGGCGCGTCGCCCTGCCAGCGCCCAGGACTCCTGTCAGGGGCGGATTCAGGAATTGTCATGGGGGCACTTGTCTGAAGGGGCGCCATTTCTTCGGAGGGGGCCACTGCGAAGTTAGTTGGAGGCAGTGGCAGATACAGGGGTGGCACTGAAGGTATGTGCCCCCATGGAAACTGGCGTCCCTTCGGTCGGGAAATTGCTCCACTCCGAGAAAGCTCGAGTGCATCGCCATCGAATTTCTCAGTCAGAGGCACCCTTTCAGTGGGCTCGAGTACATCCCTTTCGAATTAGCGCCAGAGGCGCTCCTTGGATGGAAAAGGGCCCCATTCAGTGTGTTTGAGTGAACTCCCTCGAATTTTTCAGCCAGATGCGCACCTTAGAAGGCACAGGCACCCCTCCGGGAATGCCCGAGTGCACCCTACCCATCATTTTTTTTTTCAGCTGGAGGCGTTCCTCCAGAGACCAAGTTCCCCTCATGACAATTTCTGAGCCCGTTTGTGCCTGGAGGGTGTCTTTTCATTTCAAGGGAGCCTCTGGCCGAAAAGTTCAAGTTAGGTCAATTCGAGCACACTGAAGAGGCACCTTTTTCTCTCGGAGGGCGCTTCTGACTTTAAAAAATACACGGGGTTCACTCGAACCTTCCCGGATGGGCGCCTTTTTCCCGCCGGAGGAACGACCGCCTTCCATTGGAGGGAGGCACATGTCACCAGTTCTCCTCCCCCCCCCCCCTGTATCTGCCCTTGACTCCTGCATCTGCAAGCCAGCAGCCGGCCGCGTTCACGCTATCACAGTTTCTCCTTTCTCCGGAGAAGACAGACCTCTAGTCGACGCAGACGGACTGTGCGTTTCGGATGGCTGGAATCAAAGAAGACAGCATCAAGTTCGACTTGCTGGTGGCAAGCCTTTCTATGTCGATCACCACGCAGGTGCGAATCGATATTATCACGGCCCAGACACCTAGCTTCGTGTCACTTATTAACGCCCTGAGGCGTAGGTTGACGCAATCGCGAGCGGCCCTCCTTGGGGCCCTATTTCCCCGCCAGCAGCTCGGAGCGTGTCTAAGCTTGTGCTTGAGCTTGTCGAAGCGTGTGACGGGACGAACCCCATGGTTCCAAACGTGGCTTGATGGCTCTCAGTTTATTCGCATGGTCGCGACCCGCGTTGCCTGCCACTTGTCTGGGAGGAAGATGGACAGTGGACACCTGTGGGTAATGATCCGTGGCGGGGAGTGGCAGTGACCGAGTGCACGAGGCATGCGCTGCTCGCTTCGCCACAACCTCCGCCTTAACTCGTTTCCGGAAATTACGACATGCCCAGGGAGCCAACACAGAATCACCCAGGTGGAAGGGGGGGTGATTTTTTTTAGGCGTGCCTGATCATAAAGGTCATTTGCACCGCCTTTAAAGCGAGTACATTACATGTATGTCTATAAAGCGAGCGTTTGCGATCAAGGTGCAGGCAAGTGTACATTTACGTTATAGTTCGTGTGACATTTTAGGTGCTGAAGGCGGGGGTCTAGGTTGGGGACATCTCCCTGATGTCTAAATGGTTTTAATTTTACTTTACTCCTCCCCAAAATAATTTGCAGTTTTGGTGGGGGTGGGGGTGTTTTGAGAGTGGCGAGAAGTTTATTTTTCCAGGGTGCCGGCTTAGCCTACTCTTATCGAAGAGCACCGAGGGATCTTTACCGTACGAACAAGGAGGTAACTGTTCACACCGCCTATCACGCCGGCCGCCGCGTGTTAGTTGTTAGTAGCCGGTTAGTCTAAGCATGCCATGCAGGGTTGTCAGTTGGGTTAGTACCGTGTTTTGTAATTCGGCTCTCCTACGTCCGCTGTACCTCTGGGTAGCCGCTTACGTTATGAGTTGCAAGGCAAATCGGCTCATCTACGTCCGATGGCTCCTCTGGGTAGTCGTTTTACGTTATGCTAATTTAATATTTATTTCTTGCTTATGTTTTCCTAAAGCAAGTCGGCTCAACTACTTCCGACGGCGCCGCTAGGTAGCCATTTATTTCTAATTGAGAAGTAAATCGGCTCATGTACGTCCGACGTCATGCGGGGATGACTATTTACGTGTTCCCCACGAGTGTTTCGCGGTCATGCATTGTGAGTTGATATGAGTGTTGGTGGTGTGGTGCCTACAGTGCTCCTGCTAGTTTTGTGGCATACAGATATTGAAGTAGCAACTGAAGGAGTTCTGGGTGCTTATCACCGAGAAGCGATGGAAGCGATAGGGTGATGCCCTCTCTTTGGCAGAATGCCTTAAGTGGTTGTCTTTGAGAGCTAAAGCTAATACAGTCTAGAAGAACGTGGCCTATGCTTAACGTGGTGTTGTAGGTGCCGCAGTGAGGTGTTGTATATTGGTCGCCCTCTAATTGAGGCTGTGTTAGTTTTGTACAACCAGTTCTAAGTCTAGTGAGGATGACCTCTTTTTGTCGGTGAGATAGATTTGATGTGTTCCATGTGCCTACCGTTGGTTTGATTACGTGCGTGTGGTTGGATTTGTGTTGTGTTGAGTTGTGTTGTGTCCAAGTGTTCTGTTGATGCTGGCGAATGTGGCGTTGTAGGAGTGCTTTGCAATCGTCTACCAAATAATTCACGCTAGGGTAAGTGTTCAATGCTAAAGCTTGCTTTCTGAGCCGGTCTGCTTCTTCGTTACCTGGGATGTTGGCGTGGCCCGGAATCCAGAGAAAGGAAAAGTTCATGTTTATGTTATGGGCAAACAACAACTCGTGAGTTGTTGGATTCTATCAATGAAGTGATGTGGACAGTCGTGGGTGTTGCTAATTGACTGGAGGACGGATTGAGAGTCTGCGCAAATTATTACGTTTCTAGCTTTACGCCTCATGAGAATGGTGATAGCGGCTGGAATGGCCATTGCTTCAGCGGAGTAGATGGAGAAGTTATCCGGTAGACGCTTGGAAAGTCTGAGACCTGGTCCAGTGATGCCGATGCCTACCTTAGCCTCGTGTTTCGACCCATCCGTGAATACGAGTGATTTGTGAGTGTTGTCATCGGCGAACTTGTGGAAGATGCCAAGAATTTCCGCCGATGTGATAGTGGATTTCTTCTCCGAGAGTAAGTACTCGACCTTTGGTTGACTGAAAGTCCAGAATGGCCTAGTGGGCGGTCGAGCTACAGTGGATGGCATTGCGAGGTTAAGATCTGAGAGAACCGTGGCAATTTGAATGCTATGTGGTGGAAGTTTGCGCGCAAATCGGCTCTTGTCGTGGAAAGGATTGAAAATTATTGACGGGGCCAAATGCATGGAGACAAAGCGTGTTGCCAACTTGGTTGGTGGGACCCATCCCACAGGGTCCCATGTTAAGAGAGCAAAAAGTTGGTAGAGCCGGGGCAAGGATTATGGGACCCAGGCCCCACTGGGCATGCATCGCAAGCACCGGTACTGCAAAGGCATGTATCGTACACATGCGACGTGTGTCGACAGGTTGTCAGCGACGCCACAAAACAGGCTACCTGCATATTCACATCTGGTAATCTGGAGTCGACATCAAGAATCTATCTACTGATGGCCACAAAGTACTTAGAAACCCAACGTTGTGTCATTAGCTTGTTGAGAAGATCCATATAGGTGTTGAAAAGACGTTATGCCTGCAACCCTAGTTCTGATATCATGTATATATATATATATATATATATATATATATATATATATATATATATATATATATATATGTAAACAAACAGTAAAGCATGCAGTTCTCATGGCACGTCTTGGACTCAGTGGGCGCGACCTTGATTGCAGGTGTCTGCGACACGGCGTGTTTGGGCAGATATTCGCCGGCTGCCGAGGTGGCGCGAGTACCCTGAGGTGCGGCGGCGGTCGTGTGTGCAGCCAGTCCTGTCGGTCGGCCGGCGGGGCGTGACAGTGTTTTCAGTTCAGTAAGCCAATGACCCGGGCGGTGTGCCATATTCGGCGCGGCGATTTCTCCGGCGCGTTCAGCTGGCCGGCCATCAGCTGACTGCAGGTGCTCCAGATGTGGCGGCCGATGTGTGTCGGCGGCCGCGCCGCCCGGCGACGGCGGCAGCACGACTCGCGACACGTCCCGTGCTGCACGTGCAGTCGCCGACACCGACCCACCACCACACGGCTCCGAGCCGCGCCGCACCGCGCATGCACGCTGCAGTCGACGGGGCCAGATGCTGCAGTCGATGGCCAGATGCTGCAGCCGACGGCCAGATGCTGCAGCCGACGGCCAGATGCTGCAGCCGACGGCCAGATGTTGCAGTCGGCGGCCAGATGCTGCAGTCGGCGGCCAGATGCTGCAGTCGGCGGCCAGATGCTGCAGCCGACGGCCAGATGCTGCAGCCGACGGCCAGATGCTGCAGTCGATGGCCAGATGCTGCAGTCGATGGCCAGATGCTGCAGCCGACGGCCAGATGCTGCAGTCGACGGGGCCAGATGCTGCAGCCGACGGCCAGATGCTGCAGCCGACGGCCAGATGCTGCAGCCGACGGCCAGATGCTGCAGTCGGCGGCCAGATGCTGCAGCCGACGGCCAGATGCTGCAGTCGGCGGCCAGATGCTGCAGTCGACGGCCAGATGCTGCAGTCGGCGGCCAGATGCTGCAGTCGGCGGCCAGATGCTGCAGTCGGCGGCCAGATGCTGCAGCCGACGGCCAGATGCTGCAGTCGACGGCCAGATGCTGCAGTCGGCGGCCAGATGCTGCGCGCCCGCCGCGCTGCCGCCGACTGCCAATGCCGCAGAATGCCGGCCGAGGTGCTGACGAGCACCGAGGACTTCAGCGAAAATCGCGATCACGTGCCAAACAGTGTCCACTGCCATAAAAGGCTGAATACAACTCACCGCTGCCAAACATACTGGTCATTTTCATTGCAATCTGTGACTTTTGAGTGATCGGTGACAGTGGGAGGTGAATTGGTATTTAAAGTAAAACTAACGCTAAGTAGAAGTTGAAATCTCAAACACTGCCGGCCGCCGTCGATTGCAACTGTTGTCACATTATCACCAGTATTGCATGGGAATTCGCTTTGATCAGTTTGTGTTCTACTGTGTTTCAGTTCTTCTACCGTACCACATGAGAGAGAAAGAGAGTAGAGAAAGAGAGAGGGAGAGAGAGGGAGAAGAAGGGACGGAGAGTGGAAGGGAGGAACAGAAATTGGG